>JAKSZT010010873.1:11955780-12077512 GCA_026826555.1 Tolypeutes matacus | reverse complement strand
AATCAAAACTACAATGAGATATCATTTCACACCTATCAGAATGGCCACTATTAAAAAGACAGAGAACTACAAGTGTTGGAGAGGATGTGGAGAGATAGAAACACTTCTTCACTGTTGGTGGGAATGCAGGATGGTACAACCACTATGGAGGACTGTTTGGCAGTTCCTAAAGAAGTTGAATATCGACTTGCCACGTGACCCTGCAATACCACTACTGGGTATATACCCAGAAGAACTGAGAGCAGTGACACGAACAGACATCTGCACACCGATGTTCATAGCCACATTATTCACCATTGCCAAAAGTTGGAAACAACCCAGGTGTCCATCAACAGATGAATGGATAAACAAACTGTGGTCTATTCATACGATGGAATATTATGCAGCTGTAAGAAGAAATGAAGTCATAAAGCATATGGCAACATGGATGAACCTGGAGGACATTATGTTGAGTGAAGCAAGCCAGACACAAAAGGACAAATATTGTATGAATGCATTACTATGAACCAAATATATTGTGTAATATATTGTTTGATTCACAAAAAAACAAACAAAGAAACAAATAACAAAACAACAACAAAAAAATTTACATGTTTCCATTATATTTAATTGAGAAATGTATATATTTATTCATCTGTGTTTACTTTTTAGTTTTTAATTGCTTATGTTTTCAGTTATTAAATGTACAAAATAAAGTTAAAAAAATAGCATATACATGCACTGCTCCTATACTCCTCCATCCTCCCAGCTTTTTTGTACTTGTTACAAATTATATCTTTGTAAATTTTATGTCCAAGACCATAGATTTATCATTACTTCTTATGAAGTTGCATTTTAGCATCTGTAGGAAGTAAAAAGTGGATTTACATACCAAAAAAATACAATACAATAGTACTGGCATTTATAATTATCCAAATGGTTAGCTTTACTGGAAGTCTTTATATAAAAAAAAAAAAAAAACAGAAAAAAAAATATTCTTATGAAAATTTGTGCACAGTATTTTGCATGAAAATTTGTTTTTACTTCTCTTGGGTATATGTTTAGGAGTGGAATTGCTCCTAAGTGGTTAACTAAGCATAGAGTGGTTAACTCCATTCTTAACTCTTTGAGGAGTAGCCAAAATGTTTTCCACAGAAGAGCTACCATTTTAATTTTAATAATAGCCTAGGTGGCTATTATTAAAAAACAACAACAACAACAACAACACAGAAAATAATAAGTGTTGGCAAGGTTATGGAGAAATAGGATCCCTTACACATTACTGGTGGCATTGTAGAATTGTGCAGCCACTGTGGAAATCAGGCTGGTGGTTCCTCAGAAAGTTGAAAATAGAATTGCTGTATGACTGAGGTATCCTCCTGGTACAGATATTTGTACACCAATAGAAAATAATTGAAAGCAGAGACTTGAATAGATATTTATTCACCAATATTTATAGCAGCATGTTGGGGAGTGAATCATGTCCCCCACAAAAGGCATGTTCAGGTTCCAACCCCTGGTCCTGTTGGTATTAACCCATTTGTAAACGGTACCTTTGAAGATGGTGTTAGTTAGGTTATGTCCAAAGTGAATGAGGGTGGACCTTTATCAGATATGGCAGAAGTCCTTATAAACAATGGAAATTGGACAGAGAAGTTGGAGGTCAATGGAACCTGAAAGAAAAAGGAGAAGATGCCACTGTGTTCACTGCCATGTGACATAAAAGCCAAGGAACTCCAAAGATTGCTAGTCAGCTCGAAGATTCTGACTTGGGAAGAAACAAGCCTTCTAGCCTCTGAAACCAAGAGTGAAAAAATTCCTATTGTTAGGCCAACCCATTGTATAGTATTTGTTTTAGCAGCTGGGAAACTAAAACACTGCTTTATTCACTATAGCCAAAAGGTGGAACCGACCTAAGTGTTCATCAACAGAAGAATGGACAAACAAAATGTGTTATATATGTACAATGGAATATCATTCAGCTGTGAGGAGGAATGGAGTTCTGATACAGTGCTACAACATGGATGAAACTTTAAGACATCATGTTGAGTGAAGTAAATCAGACACAGAAAGATAAATACTGTATGAACTTGCTTATATGAGATACCTAAAAGAAGCAAATTTCATACAGACAGATTGTAGATTATAGGTTACTAGGAGCCAAGGGTTGGGGAGAGGGAGAGGAAGAGGAAGTTATTGCCTAATGGATGCAGACTTTCTGTTTGAGTTGATAAAAAAGTGGGGGTAATGGACATTGGCAATAGTAGCGCAAAATTGGAATGGAATTGTGAATTGTACACTTGAAAGTATACAGTTGAAAGTGTCCACCTGGAAGTGATTAAAATGGGAAAATTTGAGTTGCATATATATTACTACAATAAAAAGTTTTTAAAAAGCACAAAAACCCCCAACCATAACAGAAGCAAAGAATACCTTTAAGGGGCTCATCAGTAAACAGGACATGATTAAGGAAAGAATCAGTCAGCTTGAAGATAATCCAGTATTCAAGATCTGTGTTACAGTTACAAAAGCTATAACCTAACAGGTAATGGGAATAGGAAAAAAAGAAAGGATCAGAAATATTTGAAGTAATAATAGATGATATTTACAAAATTAATGTCAGGTGCCAAACCTGACAAGACGCTCAGAGAACATAAATACCAAAAAATCTCCAACTGAACATATCATATTCAAATTGCAGAAAAAAAAAGATAAAGAAAAAATCTTTAAAGAAGCCAGTGGGAGGGGGTACAACTTACTTATCTATAGAGGAACAGGAATAAGAATTGCATTGGACCCCTTATCAGAAACCACCCAAAAAATAAGAGAATGGAGAGAAATATTCAAAATGTTGAAAGGAAAAATACCCACCAATTTAGTGTTCTTTATCTATTAAAATTATGCTTCAAAATGAAGGAGAAATAAAGACTTTCTCAGACAAACAAAACTGAGGAAAATTATTTCTGGTAGAGCAGCCTCACAAGAAATGTTAAAAGAAGTACTTCAGAGAGAAAGAAATGATATAGACTCAGATCCACATAAAGAAGGGAAGAACATCAGAGCAGGAATAATTGAAGGTGAAATAAAATCTTTTATTTTTCTTATTCTTAACTAACCTAATAGATAAATGTTTAAAATAATAACAGTAAAAATGTATTGGGTGATTGTACACATGCTAGACAGCAGTGTTATAAGAGATGGAAAAGTGGAATTGGGAATACTCTATTATAAGATACCTACACTACTCAAGAAGCAGTATAGTTCTATTTGAAAGCGGATTAGTTTTAAATGTATTTTATAAACTCTGGGGCAACTGCTAAATTTTTAAAAAAAGAAGTACAATTGATATGCTAAGGGAGGAGAGAAAATGCAATCATATAAAATAAGAAATTCAAACTAGAGAAGGCCAAAAAAAAGGGGGGAGATTAAAAAACCAAGAATTACAATGAACAGAAAGCAGTTACAAACATGGTAGATTATAATCTAATGACATCAATAATCTCAATATCACTTTAAATGTGAATGCTCTAAATACACCAACTAAAAGGCATTTTTTGTCAGAGTAGTTAAAAAACTAGACCCAATTTTTTGTTATTTACAAGAAACACATCTTATATATAAACACACATATTAAAAGTAAAGGGATGGAGAAAGTAAGTATATCATGTTAAAACTAATTCAAACAAAAAACTGTAGTAGTGATGTTAATTTCAGAAAAAGTAGGCTTCAGAACAAGGGAAGTTATCAGGGATAAAGAAGAGCATTACAAAATGAAAATGGGGCCAATTCTCCAAGAAGTCATAATAGTCCTTAGCATGTATATAGCTACAAAAGAGCATCAAAACATGTGAAGCAAAAACTGATAGAACTGTGAGAGAAATAGACAAATCTACTATTGTAGTTGGAGACTTCAACACCACTCTATCAATAACTGACAAATCTAGCAGGCAGAAAATCAGTAAGGATATAGTTGAACTAAACAGCACTATCAACCAACTGGGTCTAATTAATGTTTATAGAACACTTTACTCAACAATAGCAGAATTCTCTATTCTCTTCAAGTCACATGGAACATTTGCCAAGAACACATTTAGGAAAATAAAAAGTACTTTAACAAATTTTCAAGAATGGAAATTATGCACATTATGCTCTCAGGCCATAATTAGTAGAATTATGTAGAATTAAACTAGAAATCAATAACAGAAAGATAGCTAGAAAATCCCCAAATATTTGGAGATCAAACAACATACTTCTAAGTAACAGCTGGGTGAAAGAAAAAGTCCTAAGAAAAATAAATACAATCAGAAACGAAAGGGGGGAAGTTACTAATGATCTCACAGAAATAAAAAGAAGCATAAGAGGATATTATGAGAAACTATATGCCAACAAATTAGATAACATAGATGAAATGGACAAATTTCTAGAAACGCACAATCAACCTACACTGACGCTACAAGATTTACAAGAGCTTAATAAACCAATCACATTTAAGGAGATTGAATCCATCATTAAAAAAAATCTCCCAGCAAAGAAAAGTCCAGGACCGGATGGCTTCACAGGTGAATTCTACCAAGCATTTCGAAAAGGATTAACACCAATCCTGTTTAAACTCTTCCAAAAAATTGAAGAGGAGAGAAAATTACCCAACTCATTTTTTGAAGCCAACATCACCCTAATACCAAAGCCAGATAAAGATTCTACAAGAAAATTAAATTACAGACCAATCTCTCTAATGAATATAGATGCAAAAATTCTCAACAAAATACTTGCAAATCGAACACAACAGCATATCAAAAGACTTATACATCACAACCAAGTGGGATTTATTCCTGGTATGCAAGGCTGGTTCAACATAAGAAAATCAGTCAATTAACAAATGAAGGAAAAAAACCACACGATCATCTCAATAGATGCAGAAAAGGCATTCGACAAAATCCAGCATCCTTTTTTGATAAAAACACTTCAAAAGATAGGAATAGAAGGAAAATTCCTCAATATGATGAAAGGCATATATGAAAAACCCACAGCCAACATCATACTCAACGGGGAAAGATTGAAAGCTTTCCCTCTAAGATCGGGAAAAAGACAAGGGTGCCCACTGTCACCATTGTTATTCAATATTGTACTAGAAGTTCTAGCTAGGGCAATTAGACAAAGAAAAAAAAAGTTAAAGGCGTCCAAATAGGTAAAGAGGAATTAAAACTCTCACTGTTTCCAGATGACATGATTCTGTACTTAGAAAATCCTGAAGTATCCATGACAAAGCTACTTGAACTAATAAATGAGTTTAGCAAAGTGGCAGGATACAAGACCAACACGCAAAAATCAGTAATGTTTTTGTACACTAGTACTGAATAACCTGAGGAGGAAATCGGGAAAAATTCCATTTTCATTAGCAACAAAAAGACTCAAATACTTAGGAGTTAATTTAACCAAAGAAGTATAGGACCTATATGCAGAAAACTACAAAACAATGCTAAAAGAAATTAAAAAAGACCTAAACAAATGGAAAGACATTCCGTGTTCATGGATTGGAAGAATAAATATCGTTGAGATGTCAGTCTTACCCAAACTGATTTATAGATTCAATGCAATACCAATCAAAATCCCAACAGCTTACTTTACAAAATTAGAGAAGGCAATTACCAAATTCATCTGGAAGAGTAAGTGCACCCAAATAGCCAAAAGGATTCTAAAAAAGAAGAGCGACATGGGAGGAATTTCACTGCCCGACCTTGAAACATATTACAAAGCTACAGCGGTCAAAACAGCATGGTACTGGCATAAAGATAGATACATCGAGCAGTGGAATAGGATTGAGAATGCAGAAATAAACCCTCACCTATACAGTTAACTAGTTTTTGACAAACCTACCAAGCCCACACTGATGGGAAAAAACAGTCTCTTCAACAAATGGTGTTGGGAGAACTGGATATCTATAACCAAAAGAATGAAAGAGGACCCCTATCTTACCCCCTATACAAGAATCAACTCAAAATGGATCAAAGACCTAAATATAAAAACCAGGACCATAAAACTACTAGAAGAAAATGTCGGCAAACATCTTCAAGACCGTGTAGTAGGTGGTGGTTTCTTGGATCTTACACCCAAAGCACGTGCAACAAAAGAAAAAATAGACAAATGAGACCTCCTCATAATCAGACACTGTTGCACCTCACAGGACTTTGTCAAAAGGTGAAAAGGCAGCCAACTCAATGGGAAAAAATATTTCAAAATCACATATCTGATAAGGTTTAACATCCAGGATATATAAAGAGATGTTACAACTCAACAATAAAAAGACAAATGACCCAATTAAAAAATGGGCCAAAGACTTGAATAGACATTTCTCTGAAGAAGAAATACAAATGGCAAAAAAACACATGAAGAAATGCTCAACATCACTCATGATTAGGGAAATGCAAATCAAAACTACAATGAGATATCATTTCACACCTATCAGAATGGCCACTATGAAAAAGACAGAGAACTACAAGTGTTGGAGAGGATGTGGAGAGATAGGAACACTTCTTCACTGTTGGTGGGAATGCAGGATGGTACAGCCACTGGGGAGGACTGTTTGGCAGTTCCTAAAGAAGCTGAATATAGACTTGCCACGTGACCAGGCAATACCACTTCTGGGTATATACACAGAAGAACTGAGAGCAGTGATACGAACAGACATCTGCACACCGATGTTCATAGCAATGTTATTTACCATTTCCAAAAGTTGGGAACAACCCAGGTGTCCATCAACAGATGAATGGATAAACAAACTGTGGTCTATTCACACGATGGAATATTATGCAGCTGTAAAAAGAAATGAAGTTGTAAAGCATATGACAACATGGATGAACCTGGAGGACATTATGTTGAGCAAAGCAAGCCAGACACAAAAGGACAAATACTGTGTGAATGCCTTACTATGAACCAAATATATTGTGTAACATATTATTTGATTCAAAAGTTTTTTTATATATATCCATTACATTTATTTGAGAAATGTATATATTTATTCACCTGTGTTTACTTTCACAAAATAAAGTAAAAACACAATCTTAAAAAAATTTCAGCAAGTTATTTTGTGGATATCAACACACTGTATCTTTTGAAAAGGAGAAAACGGTATGTTCAACACAACACTGAAAAAGAACAAAGTCAGAGGAATGACACTGCCTGACTTGAAGACTTACTACAAAGGTACAATAATTAAGACAGCATGGTATTGGCAAAAGAATAGATATACAAATTAATGGAAGAGACTAGAGAGGCCCGAAATAGACCCATACAAAATCAGTCAACTCATCTTTCACAAAGGAGCAAAGGCAATTCAATGCTGAAACTATAGTCCTCCACAAACGATGTTGGAACAACTGGACGTCCACATGCGAAGAAAAAAAAAAAAAAAAAAAAAAGGAATGTAGACACAGACCTTACACCTTTTGCAAAAATTAACTGAAAATGAATCATAGACACAAATGTGAAATGAAAACTATAAACCTCCTAGAAAATAATAAAGGAAAAAATTAAGTGATTTTGATTTTGGTGATAAGTTTTCAGAGACAACACCCAAAGCACAATCCAAGAAATGGAAATTTGGTAAGTTGAACTTGATTAAAATTAAAAACTGTTCTGTGAAAGACACTGTTAATAGAATGAAAAGAGAAGCCACAGACTGGGAGAAGATATTTCCAAAAACACTAATTAAAAATTGCCAAAAGATCTGAACAGATACCTCATCATATAAGGTATACAGATGACAAGTAAACATTTTAAAAGATGCTCAATATTATTTGGCATCAGGGAATTGCATATTAAAACAACAATGAGATACTGATACACACCTAATACTGAATGGCTAACATCCAAAAAATTGACAATACCAAATGTTGTTGAGGAGATGGAGCAACAGAAACTCTCATTCATTGCTGACACGAATGAAAAAATGGTATAGCCACTTTGGAAGAGAATTTGGCAATTTCTTACAAAGCTAAACACAGTCTTATCATATGATCCTATTGAATTGAAAACTTATGTCCACACAAATGTTTATAGTAGATTTAAGCATAATTGCCAAATGCTGGAAGCAACCATGATCCCTTTAGTAGGTGAATGGATAAACAAAATTTGTTAATAATAAGAGAAACTGTGCAAGGGAGGAGGGTATATGGGAACTCTGTAGTATCTGCTTAATTTTTCTGTAAATCTAAAACTATTCTAAAAATAAAGTCTATTAATGAAAAAAAATATGCGTCTGTTTTCAGTTTGCCTGTAACATGCTCAGAAATCCATTTCATGGAAGCAGATTTCAGTTGTGAAATATTCAGATTGTCCAGGAGAGGGTGCCAAAGACTTACAAAGGTGATATTTCATTCCGCAAAGAGAGTGGTTAAATAATAAAATAGAAACTATAGAATTAAAAACTGGAAGTCCTTAATGTATGTCTACATGCATGACACTTATTCACCTTTTGCCTATAACTGCTGTCATCCTTCCTTACAACTTCAGCCAGTCCTTCTGTGCTTTTTGCTGTGTATGAGAGTGCAGTTCACCGTGATAATGCTCAGGGTGACTGTGACTCAAAGAGACCTGCAAGGAATGGGGCCAGAGCACCTGCATTTTGGACTCTATTTTAAGCAACTCTAGATGCAGTCTTGTATTAGTCGAATTTAAACAGGAATTTTGTGAATGGGGTATATTTTCAGTAATAAATTATAAATTTGAGAGACTTTATTTATTACTATTGGTTTTTCCATTGATAGAAGCTTTTTACCATCTTGAATTTCTTTGTTCCTAGAACCCTAAGTTAAGGAGTCTGTGATATGTACTAAGCATGTATGCAATGACATAATTCATTCTTTAAGATATTATTTGGTGAATGATTTTGTCAAGGAGAGCATCTCCTTTTTTAGAGTAATAATCATAAGTAAACCGAATTTCATTTTTACATGTTGCCTTTTTATATTTTCAAATCTCTTATAAATTGAAAACATCTTTATGGTTTTTTTTTCTAATTTTAAAAGGATTATACACTCATTAAAAAATCAAATCAACAAAGTCCAGAGAGAGAGCTTACTTAATCTCACTTGCAGAGATAAAACTATCAACAATTTGTTATCTAGCTTTCTAAACATTTACCCATGTATGTTTAGAATATAAATAGTTTATACTAACCATGTTCTTTATTTATTTATTTTTTTTTTAAAGATTTTATTTATTTATTCATTTATCCGCCTCTTGCTGCCCTTGCTCGCCGGGTCAGCTAACCACGCCGTGCAGGCGGGCTTTGCCTTCACCAGGAGGCCCCGGGAACCGAACCCGGGGCCTCCCATATGGTAAACGGGAGCCCTACTGATTGAGCCACAGCCGCTTCCCTAACCATGTTCTTTAGTAGTGTACTTTCCATGCCTAATGATGAATGCCTGTACTCTAGTTCAACATCATTCCTTCTTCACAATGACTGCCTGCGATTCCTTTTTATGGTTATGTCATACTCTATTAAATCAATACTCCACATACATATATCTAGTTTAGTTCTTTTGGTGTTTTTTTTTTTTTTTTTTGCTATTAAGGGTATTGAGTCAATAAACAATCTTATAAATACATGTTTATGTGTTTGTGTTATTTTGGTAAATGCACAAATACTTCCTACAAGTATTACTGATACTTTGTATTTTCTGCCTATCTATGTAAATGGAAATATCCTTTCACAGCTGGAAATACTTCTTGCAGATCTCAGAGCTAGCTTCCTGTTGAGATTCAGCATCCACTCTGGTGATTTGGTAATTCAGGTTTTCTGTTCTCGAGACCAGGAGCCATGGTAGAGCAATCTATGGAGCTCTGTCAGTGGTAGCATCTTTAACTTGAGGAAGCTTTCTTTTCTAGGGAAGAAAGCTGGAATGATGCAGTTATCCTATTAGACTACATTCCCTCTCAATTCTGTTCTCCAAATAGTTTTTTTTTTCAGAAGAGACATTAGCATCAAGATGGGGGTGGGATGGAGGAGAAAAAAGGATTAGAGATATTCATCTGCTCATATTCATTCTTAGAAGATGTGGTTAAAGTAGTTTTTCTAGATTTCATTTTTTTTTTAAAATGGGAAGGACTTATATAAGGGTACAAGCATTTCATTTTGCGACAGCACACACACACACACACACATACGCACACACACACACACATCCCTCTCCACATGCTCCCAAAAAGAAAGTAGCAGTATTAACATCATGTTAGCAGCAAAAAAGTAAGAATATGATCATGAATCGCATCATCTACTAGCTATGTAATCTTGGGCAGGCTATTTAATCTCTCTGTTCACCCGAAAAAGAGGGTGATTGTGAGGATCAAATGAGATAAATTTAAGTACAATGCACGGCCATGGTAAATACCCAGGTTACATTGTTATCTTCTTAATTTTGTTATTATTTTTATTAAAATTTCCTGCTTGATATTTATTTTTATATCTTAGTTTGGGTTCTCTCCAAAGTGGACACTGAGATAAGGAGTTGGGAAGCAAAGGAGTCACTAGCAGGAAATTGGGGAAATGGTACAGGGAAGGGAAGGAATGAAGGCAGCCAAATCAGGGGGCGCTCCTACGCCAGCTGCAACCATAGTTCTACTGGAGCATTATCCCATGAGTAGTCCTTCCGTCCTTCCTCCCTTCCTTCCTTCCTCCCTTCCTTCCTTCCATCCTTCCTCCCTTCCTTCCTTCCTCCCTTCCTACCTCCCTCCCTCCCTCCCTTCCTTCCTTCCTTCCTTCCTTCCATTCGGGACAATAGAAAAAGGACTTAAAATATCCACACATGACATTGGTTGATATATTTTCTAAGTCTATTTGAATCCATAAATTCCCCTGTTGTCAATTAAAAAAAAAATTGTTTTACCTTATTTCTCAAAGAAAACAGACTATTTGCTTTTACAGTTTTGGATACTTTGGATTTACTAATTACATTTATGTCATATGATATATTCCTCTTTCTACTCTAATTCCACTAGACTGATACTTATATCCAGAAAGTATCTGATTTAAGTTCAATTTTATTGGCAGAAGTAATTCTAGATTGGGCATCTCCATCCCCAAATCCTCAAGATTGGGAAATGAACAATGGACTAAAGTAGACTTATTATTTTACTATAGACATTATCTTTCCAGTAATGGAAGAACTCTTATCATTGATATAAAGGCAGTAGCCACCAGAGGTTCTGAGGGATGGGAGAGGGAAGAATAGGTATAATATAGGGGCATTTTCAGGACATTGGAATTGTCCTGCATGACATTGCAGTGACGATACAGGCCACTGTATATTTTGTCATAACCTACAAAATTGTGCAGGACAGAGTATAAACTATAATGTAAACTGTAGTCCATGGTTAGTAGCAATGTTTCATTATGTGTTCATCAATTGTAACAAATGCACCACACTAATGAAGGATGTTGTTAATGTGGGAAAGTGTGGGAGGGGGAGGGAGTGGGGCATATGGGAATCCCTTACATTTTTTTATGTAACATTTATGTAATCTAAAGCTTCTTTAAAAATAAAAAAAAAATAATGAAAAAAAAGGGATTTCCCAAGTGCTGGTGAGGATTTTCATCCTGAGGGACAAGATGTCTTCTGATTGTCCCTCTTGTGGGAAAGTGAAAAGCCGTTGTTAACCATTGCCTATCTTTATTGGAGGTTTGCAAAATGTTGCTATCTATCATTCCTTCTTCATATGTTACTTGGAATATTTCTAGAAAGAGAAACTTTTCCTCATCAAAATATTTGTTTGCTTTATTTACCAGTTTTTAGAAAAAATGAGTTGATTCCCAGTGACCAAGACTATATTTCTTTCTCTTGACCAGTCTGCCAGGCAGCCTTCTTGTGTGCTCCCCACCTGCGCCCTCCATCTTCCTCACTACCTTGAAACTAATCTTGCAGCTGTGGACTGCAAAAAAAACAAAAAACAAAAAAACAACAAAAAAAAAACAACCGAAAAAGAAAAAGAAAAGGACAACTTCAGAGTCTAACTATTGTAAATATCAATCTCGCTGCTGACCTCCCCCTCCCTTCTCCTTCTCTCCCAGGCTACCCAGGTGCCTGAGAGATTTCTAATTTCTCTCCTCTCTCTCAGTCCGTACAGCTTCCAGGGGGCCTAATCAAAGGAAAACATTCTGAGCCAAGTGGTCCTAATTGCAACCTCAGTAAATCTCTCCCTCCTCTTGGTGGAACCAAAGTGTCTTAAGTGCAACAGCAGTACTCTCCCACCCTAGTGATCAACGCCCCCTAGTACCTTCCAGTGCTTTTCCTCCATCCCACTCCAGCCCTTAAAAGGCTGGCTGTCCTTTGTTTCCGTGGAGTTGAATTATTCTTAATCTGCTTCCTGTGGGCATGAAGCCATTATCGTAAATAGGATCTCTAGAAGATGTTATTTTTGTTAAAGTGTGGCCCAATTGAATGAGGGTTGGCTTTATTCCGGGTTACTGGAGTCCCTTATAATCAGAAGGACTTAGGCATCCTCAGAGAAAGCACGGGGAGGAGCTGGGAGCCGGATGTCAGAAGGAACCTGGAAGAGAAAGGAGGCAGGGATAAAAGCCCAGAAACCCAAGGCTTGCCACTGCTGACTGACCCCTGGGAGAGGCAGACCAACCCCTTGGTTTGGACTTCTGGCCTCTAAAACTGTGAGTCAATAAATTACCATTGTTTCAAAAATCCTTTTTGTGGTATTTGTCATTGTAGCCTGGAAAACTGAGATAACAATGAAGGTTTATTTTTTTATTTCTCTGTTTCAGAAACATTTCAGACTCATGGATTTTAACATATTTGATATGGTTTTATTCTTTGCTTCAAATTTGCATTCATTTGCATTTTACTTTTTGCCTTATTCTTATCAATGCTTTTCAATTGGAGCCTCTTTAAATTGTGAAGATAATCCTCAAAGTTTTTGAGAGCTTTCTTTCCTCTGATATGACATGATGTTCCAGATCACCCCAGACTTGTAATCAGCCATTTCTCTAAGATGCTTTAATTTTTAAATAAAATAAAAACATTTAATTACAGTTAGGAAACCAAAATCTGGGTACTAGGAGGCGTTCAATGTTACTGGGTTGGTCTTTGTTTCCAGGTTTTTTCAATGGACTACTCTTAAGTCGATTTGACAACATTCATTAACCAGTTCGTCATTGATACTTTTGTTTCAGCATTTCATGTCAATTTTGCAAGAAATTTTTAGGAACTTACATAAATGTGATTGGGCAAGACCATTTCAGGCTGAGGAGAGGACGTGAACAAAACCTCCATTTTTGCAAAGGCAAGGTATCTGATTTGGATAGTTGTTTGACAGGTAGGATGGTGGTGGGTTGTAAGGTTAGAGGACTGTGTTGGCACCACGTTGGGAGGTGGGAAGCAGTGCGAAATGCTGGCAACTGGCTGAGCTTAGTGTCATGTCATAGGAATCAGACATGTTAAGGGATCATGAAGAATGCAATGGGCAGTATGTGATATGATGTGATAGCATTAGAATTAGACAAACCTTGGTTTGAATCCTAGCATTGCCACTTACTGGATGATAAACTTTGCAAGCAATAGCATAACTCTATGGAAGTGTTGATAAATGACATCAAAATATCCTAAACAAAAACTAAATGTATCCCCAACTACCACAACCCTCATATCCTTTTATCTGGACTTCAAAACTACCCATGGTCACTCCATTGCCACTTTAGCAAGGGGAAGTAAAAGGAGGGAAAATCAGAGTGGAAAGAGACCACAGTCTTGGTAATTTATGATAAAAATATTTTATGTTTGCAAATTTTACAACATAGAACCACATGAACACATTGCTAGAGCTTGCTCAAATTGGGGGGGGGCGCTGAAGTTTAAGTCTCATTAACTTCTTGGTAAATCAACCTTTGAGGAACAGGAAAGTGGTAGAATGTGGAATTCTGCCTTGTGTCAGTTTTCTAAGTGAGGGCAGCTGAAATGCTCGTGAAAGGCTTTGAAAAGAGTGATACATCCTGGAGCTTCCACCTGGCACCTGCTGCTAGGTTGCTTCTCAATTTTAGAAAAGTAAAGAAAAAAAAAGTCTTGAATTTTTATTTTATTTTATTTTTTTTACCTTCAACCAGTAAAGAGGAAATCTTAGTGAATGTCACTTTGAATGCTGATGCATACAAAGACGGTTCACTTTCGACCTGATCTGGATGGCCATTGTGGTGAAGACATTTTTCTCTTTTCTCTTAATCTTCTAAGTCCTTACTGACCCAAGATGTATCCACCTGAGTGGTCTGGGCTTGACAGACAAGGTGACTAGAAGGATTATCAGAATGCTGGAACGGGAAGAATCCAAGAGGCCCCCTTTTTTTTTTTTCCCCTTCAAAGATTTATTTATTTATTTATTTCCTCCTCTGGGCTCCCCGTCCCTGCTCACTGTCTCCTTTCTGTGATCTTCCGAGTCTGCTTGTCTTCTCATTAGGCAGCAGTGGGAACCGATCCTGGGAAATTCTGGAGTGGTAGAGAGGCGCTCAATCTCTTGCGCCACCTCAGCTCCCTGGCCGGCTGTGTCTCTTTGTTGTGGCAACTTGCCACATGGGCCGGCTTGCTTTTCACCAGGAGGCCTTGGGAATCAAACCCTGGACCTCCTTTATGGTAGATGGGAACCCAATTGCTTGAGCCACATCCATTTCCCCAAGAGGTCTTGAATACAATCTCCTGTTTTACAGACGAGAGCTCTGAGGCCCCCAAGAAATTTGCAATCTTATTTGAGGAGATATAAAACTTAAACTAATTAAACAGTAAAATATAATAGTATAGGATTAAGTACTTCATTTTGTGTGGATTATATGAGCTTTAGGAGTCCTAGGAAAGGAGAGCTCCACTGCAGTAGAAGTAAGTAGGGAGAAATAAGAGCCTTGATATTTACTGAATGTGTAAGGTGTGCAAGGGGCTTTAGCTGTGTGATGTTACATCTAATATTTTCACCGGGGATTAAAGAATAGGAGGAAAGTGGTTCACAGAACTGGGGAGGGCCAAGAAAATGCTCAAAGGCAGAACCATCATGGTTTGTCTGGAAGATGGTGGAAGGAATAGTGGGTAGCATATTTGGATAATGAAACAAGTGAGGAGGAAAATGTTATGAATATAGACCTTAGTCTCCAGCAAAGGTTAGCAATCTCTGGATTGCCAAATTTTTAAAAATTTGTATTTTAGAAAGAATAGATAGGCAATTATGAAATTGTATTGTAGTCATTGGCATATATTCATAGTCAGCCTTGGAAAGCTTCAGGTTCTGCAATATGGGAGTTATTGAATCTCTTTTTTTACCATGCTTTAACAGTGGGGAGATCTTTTACAGATTTCTATGGTTTATTATCTTTGAAATTGCCTACAATTGTTGGTAAACTTGAAAGTATTTTAACAATAATGTATAGGCTCACTCTCTTTAAACTTTTTTTTTTTTAAATTAGAGAAGTTGTAGGTTTGCAGAAAAAATCATGCAGAAAAGAGTTCCCATATACCGCCCTATTATTAAAACCTTAGTGTGATAACTTTGTTAAAATTGATGAAAACATTATAATTGTACTATTAATTAACAGTCCATAGTTTATATTAGGATTTACTGTTTGTGTTGTTCAGTCATGTTTTTTTTTTTTTTTTTTTTTTTTTTTAAAGTTTTTTATTCTAGTAACATATATACAACCTAAAATGTCCCCTTTAAACCACTTTCAGATATATAATTCAGTGCTGTTAATTACATATTCACAACGTCATGCTACCATCACCAGCATCCATTAAGGTTCATTCTCAAGAATAAGAACGATAGTCGACATGAGTGAAATGTCTTCTGTGCCCCAGGTACTGTGCTAAGCGTTCTAATTCCCGTATCACATTTACCTCTGTTTCACGGATGAGGGACGTGAGGCTTAGAGATGTGTATCCTGCTTAGTGTCACACAGCTAATGACTGCTGTCGTCTGGACCTTCCTAGTCTCAAAGCCTGATGCTCTTGGACCTCTGTAATAATATCTCAATCCTTTTTTTCTGAATTATTTGGGAAAGTTATGATTTAAATTGAGAATCTCATATTTATTTTGTTTAGTCTCTAGTGCCACTTATAACTGTTTTGATATTCCTCTGAGGAATATCATTCATAATATCATAACATATTCCTAAATACGATATTTAGGCATATCATAAAACATTTCTTTTTTTTAATAGATCCTCCATATTTATTTAAAAATAATTGGCCTAGTTCACATGTGTTGGGAATTGACATCACTACCTATCGTATATTTATGGCTGGATTTCATGATCTCTGGATTTAATATTAGAGTATGGTGCTGTTGCCATTTGTTCCTCCATCTGTCCATCCATCCATGTAGCCATCTATTTATTCAGCATTTATTGAAGGCCTACTCTGTGCTAGGCATTAATTGTTACAAATGTTACCGCTGGTTTTGTAAGTGTTGTTCTTACTAGCTGATAAAAAAGCCTCCAAATCTCAGTAATTTCCTGCTCACATCTCAGGTTGATGTGAAATTTAACTGTGACCCCCCCCCTCGCCGCCTTCCCCTCGTATACTCTGTGTTTAGCCTGCCAAGGAGTGAAGGGCCAGAAAGTAGAGGGCTGGGCACCCAATACTTATGGAGTCTCACAGTTACCTGTCACTTTGGCTCCCATCGGTGAGAACTTGTCACATGGTCCCTGGCTAGGCAAACTTTTCCCACCAACAACTCTGCTCTGTGGAAGAGGACTATGGATGTCTGCTGACCAGTCTGTTATCCGTTTCCCTTCTCTGTCCATGCTAATGAATATATGTGCAAGTCTTTGGTAAACTGATGTGCTTTTTCAACTGTTTGTTCTTATTTCACAAATATGAATGAGCCAAAATGGAAAACAAAAATAAGTCTGTGGGGAATGACTTGACACACAGTAAAGAAGATCTTTTGTACATATAATGCAGCATCTAAACATTTTTCGAACTGGTCAGATTTTCAGAATCATCTCGGTGTGCTGTCCATGGCCACGGTCCCACCAAAGGCCACCCTTGCAGGGATGTGGAGTAGGGGGATGTACCAGTGCCATCATGTTCCCCTTATTTACTTCATTTTGAAAGGAACCTAAGAAATGTAAGGACAGGGGCTGTGATGTGTGATCCAAATGTTCCCTATTTAGAAATGCTGTGAACTTAAAAGAGTCCCTCATCAGCTTCGTGATTTTGGATCAATTTTGTTTCTTTGGATCTTAGAGTTCACATAGTTTAACCCTTATTTTGCAGATGGAAAACAATGAATCCTTCCAGTTTTAAAATTCTCCAATTATATTAAGTATATAAAATGGGCATGTTTATCACACAGAAGTTTTTTTCTGCCTTAAGTAAAATAAGTGGATTGAGATTACAGATTTGTGGTTGCATGGGAAGTATTCTGCTGCTGTATCTTCTGGATGAACTTTATACCCTGCTCTGGAGTTTCAGTGGAAGTTGATTGGAGAAAATGTTAGCTTTTCTTCTCTCTTTAGATCAGGATCATGTCCATTTCAGGTGTCATTTCAGTTAACTCTTCTCACCATGAAGAGTGCTGGATGCTAAGATGTCTGGACTCTTGGGCTCTGGAGAAGTACATTAGTGGAGTGATAAAAGAGAGGGAAAAATGAATCAAGTTGATAGCATGGCCTTGGAGAAAACAGTTGTCTTATCTTCGTTCTTGTTATGCACCCTCCACAATGGGGAAGGAATATCATCAAAAATCAACATAACAGATCTTGACCTTTCTCCCCCAAGAGCTTGCATCTTAGAGATCACAAAAATGGACACATTTAACTATCAAGATACATTAAAAAAGAATGTACTAATTGCATAAAGAACTTTAAATGAAAAGTTTAAGTAGTTACACTCTAATTTGTAGGCGGTAATGTTCACTGATCATCTATTGCCACTGAAATTTAAATCTTAATATAAAATTTCTGTCCTGGTGTTTCAAAGATGTAAACAGAGCTTACAATCATTATGACATCCATTAATATTTCCATGTATGTGTAATTTGCTCTTATAATATGTGCTATGACTTGAGGATTATTAGTGGCCCTATTCAATTGTCAGCACCCTGGTAACAGACACTAGCATGTGATTGGTTAGGCTCTCTGTCTCTCAAATATATATATATTTTAAAACCAACTAACACACACACATTGGTTTTAATTATATATAATGGTCTGTTGCAGCACACTGTCAATGTTTTCCCCAAGCTCTGTTGGGAAAGATCTATGGTGCATAAGCTATCCTGTGCTCTCAACCAATGTGAGCTGACAGCTCTATTTTCTCTATTTTATCTTCTGTGACCATGAGTGGTACAAGGGTTTTGGCTTGTGAGTGTCCAAATACTCTCTTGGAGGATGTAGTTTTCTAGCTGATGTTAAGAGCTATTTACTAGACAGTGACCTTTCTGCAATTTATTTTGAATGCTAGTGTACATTTTTGACCCATAAAGACTGGCAGAATGGTGCAAATGATAGAAATAAATTTGCCTAAAGGAACAAAGAATGCTGTATCATGCATATTTGGAAGAGTGTAATGGTCAACAGAAATACAGGGTCTAGTGAAATCCTTTGGTCTTATGGAGGTGATAATAGGCAACATTGCAGCCTAGAGGGACTGGGCCACAGTTTGAATAGGTGCCTAGAGAAATCTATGGCTAGAGGCATGGCATGATTCAGGGAATTGGGGTGGGTCTTTGTCGGTGGTTATATTAGTCACCGAAAGCGATGCTGATGCAAAGGACCAGAAATTTGTTGGCATTTATAAATGGTATATATTTGGGGTAGAAGCTTACAGTCACAAAGCCATAAAGAGTAAGTTACCTCCCTCATCAAAGTCTATTGTCATGTGTTGGAGCAAGATGTCTGCTGGTCTTTGTGAAGGTTCAGGCTTCCTCTTCTTCTTAAGGCTCCATGGTCCCAGCTTCTTCTGATCCCGGCTCTAGACAGGAATAAGTCTCATCTTTCTTCCTGGGGCTCATCTCTTTCTGGGCTCAACTGCTTTGCTCTCTCCAAAAGGCCAGCTGTAACTATCAGCTGAACAGCTTGGCTCTCTCCCCAGGGCTCCAGCATCAAAACTAAGCTCTCTCCTCTGCCATGTAGTTTTCTGTGTGAGTGCCCACCCACCCAGGGGGATGGGACTCAACATCCTACTGACGTGGCCGAATCAAAGCTCTAATCTAAATTTAATCAAGTAAAAGTGAAACCACTGAATTTAGTCCAATCAAAAGATATGACACCCAGAGGAACATACCAGTTTATAAACATAATATTTCTTTTTGGAATTCATCAATAATATAAAACTGCCACAATGGTCCATGCCAGGAATGCATCTCCATGGAAAATATGTACTGTGGTGCTGGGCTGAATTTGGAAGAAATGCTGAAGCTGTGGGGGACAGGTTTGGCACAGTCCAGTGCCCATTCCACCTCTCCCACTTGTTTTTTTATTTTTTTTTTAAACATTTTTTTTTTTTTATTGGATAAATTGTGGGTTTACAGAACAATCATGCATAAAATACAGAATTCTTATATACCACCCTATTAACACCGTGCAATGGTGTGGTACATTTGTTATAATTGATGAAAGTATATTTTTATAATTGTGCTATTAACTATATGTGGTTAAAAGGGGAACTGTTAATTGCATATATGGTAATAGAATAAATATTTTAAAAATCTGTGGAACTGCATTACACAAACAGTGAATTGGTCCTTCTTTATAAAGAAGGAAATGTATCCCTCCAGGAATCCTACAATGAGTGTGCTTTTCAGACTAAAATTGAGTGACAACAGTCCCCCTCTCCAATAAGAAGCCATGAGAGAGAGGATTTTACAGTATTTCCTCTCATCAACGTAATGCAGGCTTGTCTCTTGCTTCCTGACACAGAAAATTGCATTTTGTCACCCATTTGTCAGTTCTCAGAGATTTTAAGATAATTAAAGAACATTATAGCAGGTGACAGCTGTTGCCGGATGCCGTGTTGCTAGTTCTTCTGCTTGCTGGATGCCCATGAATCTTGGATGATGATAGCTTGGTGCTCCAGGTTTAATTAGCTGGTTGTTTTGAATCTGTCTGGGCTCTCAGGTGTGGGGTTAGCAGGCTTGCAGCTTGTTGAATCTGAAATGTGCTCTTCTCACAGGCTGGCCTGTGTCTGACCACAAAAGAGCCAGGTGGAGGTCCCCTGTCACTTATCCAACAAGGATAAGATGAAGATGCAGCTCTCTAGGTTTTGGCTATTAAGGGCATCAAATGCTGATTGGTTTCCTGATATTTTTGCACTAAAGCCTATTCTTGATTTTGAAATTTATTTTCTGATTACATCTCCTTCAGAGCCATCCCTCTATTATACAGCACAAGACTCATGATCCATTTGGATTTCTTCCTAAATTCTTTCCTACTTGGAGGATTTGGATGCCATTCTACTACCTTAGAGAAGCTAAGACCCCTCCTGCAAGCACCCTGCTTCTTTTCTCTTTTTTTTTTCTCTTGTGGGAGTGAGTTTCTATGTATTTTAGCTCTTTGTTCTTTAAAAACCTATATTTAAAAAAATAAACACATAATTTGAAGTTTGCTTCCTCAAATCCTACTTTTAAGTTAACCTTAAGACACAAAAGTAGTTTCAGTAGTAATTAAAAAAATCATCCTTAACTTATGCAAAGAATTCATTCTCTACAATGTACTTTGTTAGCATCATTGAAATGCATTGCTTTCTGTTTTAGAAGCATAGTGAAAGTCTCTTGGTTGTGGAAACTACTTATAGTCCTTAAACCAGATATGTTCTTTCACACTTTTCTTCTTTACACCACTATTTCCTTTCCTTGAAACTTTTCTCCTTTTTGTACATCTCATAAACCCTGCTCATTTTTCCAGTCTTGGCCATCTCTTCTTTGAAGCCTTCTCTGACTCCAAGCAAATCTAGGCCCCCTTTCCTTCTGTTTTATTTCCCCAGTTTGTTGTATGTGTGTCCAATGAGAAATGAAACCATCTGTGTAGATTTTCATCTACACTAACATGGCTTTATTATTCTTGTCTTCAACATAACTTTACTATTCTAGGAAACTCTTTTCCGGGAGGAAACAAATTGCACATAACTTTATTTTTCATTCTAAGAACCTCCAGAAAGTCCTACCAATTCGTTAATAGAATGCACCAAATGACAGTTTACACAAGACTCTTTGAACCCTTGCCTCAAAATCCTTGCATTTCTGTGTCAACTGCTCCTAAACTATGATGTCATGGTCCCGATTCAGTCCTAATCAAACTTTCACATGGAAATCCTCACCTTACACCAGAATTAAAAATCTCAACTACCTTGACTCTGCCTTTCACTCTCAGGGGCATTACTAAGACTCTGCTGACCTAGTATTTCCTTACCTGGGAAGAAATCAACTCAGTTTTGTTTCATCAACAAATGTTCCCCTCCCCCCATAACTGATGTTTATTCAGGTTTTTGATACCTTGAATTCCTATATATGTCTTTTCCTATGGATAGGAGATCCTATGACACCATTATAGTCTATGTTGCTTTGTCTTGTACTTGATTGTGTGTCTCTCTTCCCAGTTCACCATGAACTCTTGAGGGCAAGGGGCTTTTTAAGTCCCTGCCTCCGTGGGGTTTTACTTGTGACATAGAACATGAGAAATACATATGCATCTTTTGGGTAAATGGATTTAGTGAAATGGAGAGAAGTTACTGTCCTGACACACAGAAAAAAACACCCTGCTTGGCTAGGCTTATACTTGCCCTGTATTTTCCAAAGACCTCCTCAGTATGGCTTTTAAGGGTCTCCTCACTCTAGCCCAACTTGTCCATCTAACTGTATTCCCCACACACTCTCCGCTCCAACAGATCCATTCTTCTCATTGCTTAATGCTCTTATTAGCTTCCAAGTCTCCACGTATTTTTTCCCCTCTGCCAGGAATGCCCTTCTCCTTACCTGATGCTAAACCTTGCCCAAAATTTAAGGCCAGATTAGTTCTAAATTCTCTGGGAGGTATTTTCCAACTTCTTCCTACATTCTATTCTCTTCTAACTTTTACAGTGTTTTTTATAACCATAACCTCACTCTTTTTTAACTTTGTACATTTAATAATTGAAAATATAAACACTTAAAAACTAAAAAGTAAACACAGATGAATAAATACATACGTCTCAATTAAATGTACTGGATACATAATTTTTTTTTTGAATCAAACAATATGTTACACAATATGTTTGGTTCATAGTAATGCAATCATACAGTATTTGTCCTTTTGTGTCTGGCTTGCTTCGCTCAACATAATGTCCTCCAGGTTCATCCATATTGTCATATGCTTTATGACTTCATTTCTTCTTACAGCTGCATAATATTCCATCGAACCTCACTCTTTTTGGCACTTTCCCCCCATAACTGATGTTTATTCAGTTTTTTGATACCTTGAATTCCTATATATGTCCTTTCCTACAGATAGAAGATCCTATATTTGTCTATTAACTTATCCTATTAATGTCTATAGAAACCTATTATGTGCAATGTTCTATGATAGTGTTTTAGTTTGCTAAGGGCAGCCAATGCAAGATAACAGAAATGGGTTGGCTTTTACAATATGGATTAATAGGGTAGTAGATTACAGTTCCAAGGCTGTGAAAATGTCCTAATCAAGGTATCATCAAGAGATGCTGTCTCACCAAGTTGCAGCTGTGGACGATCAGGCACATGGCAACATCATTAAAGATGCTTCCTCTCAGAGCTCAGCTGTGGGTTATCAAGCATATGGCTCGTCTTTCCCCTCTCTTCTGGGCCTCGTTTCAGCTTTGGCTGCTCGGCTGATTCCAGCCTACAGCCTCTTTCAGCCTCTTGGGATTTCTCTGTCTTTCTATGGCTGTAGGCAATCCTGGAGTCCTCTCTCACATGGCAGGGTAAAAATGGCAGCTCTCTTTCTCTATATTCTGTTTTTATAAGACTCCAGGAAAAGGATTAGGACCCACCTTGGGTCCAGCAATCTAATCAAAGGCCCTTAACTGGAGTGATCTAATCAAAAGGTCCCTTAACTGAATCTAACCAAAAGGTCCCACATAAAATAGGTTTACATGCATAGAAATGGATTAGCTTAAGAACATAATCTTCTGGCGCCCAGAGAAGACTCAAACCAGCACAGATATGTACTGGGGATATAGCAATGATTAAGACAGAGTGATTTATTGCCTTTTTTTTTTTTTTGGTATCCCTAAGCTCTTTAACACAGGGCCTAGTAAAACGTCCGCATTCAGTTGTCTTTGGTTAGTTGATTCTCCATCCAGTCCTTCTTCACGTTCCTCAAAGCATTCATGGAAGCATCGAAAGCCTGGCTCAATATTTTGTACACACTTTTATTGTATATTCTATCAACCTTGCTAAAAATAAACTTACTGTAGAGAAACCTAACATCAGTTCTCTGCTATTTCTATTATTGCTGGCAAATCTTGATTACCCGGAGTAAGGAACAATGACAAAAAGATGAAATTACCTCAACCTAATACATTTTAGGTAGTAGAACAAGCTGAAAGCTAAGTTGCCTTCAAAGAAAATGACCAGGTCTTCAAAACATTGTCCATGAAGGAAGGGCTGAATATATAAGTATTCTGGCTGGATATGGCATTTTATGGGGCTGCGTTGTCAGGATTTCTGTGTGGCGGAAGTACTCCATAGTAAATGGATGGGGAAAACAGAGTTCCAAGACAACAGAGTTGTCTTCTCTGAAATTGTACCTAATGTTACAGTGCAGATTCTGGTCCCTGGGAGAAGGAGACAGGTGATGGCAGCAGGGGTTGCTGGCTGGGTGCATTGTTGGCAATCTATCCGCAGGAGGACAAAGAGCATGGAATACTCTAAATCCTGCGGGGAAGTCATATTACCAATCAGGAAAAGACGACAAAACCACATCCTTTAGAAGAAATCAATTTGGAAAGAATGGGAGGAATGCTCAGTAAGCATGCTGTTTCCAAGGCATTCTTGGATTGGGATGCAACTAATTGGCAACCTTACAGGCATGATGCTGGTGCATTAATTTCCACATATACAGACAGGCATGGCAGAATTGGCTCTGTCTCTGCATGGGGTAGAGGTTGAGCTGCAGATCAAAGGTTTTTCATACCCAGAGGCAGCGCTGAAGGAAGTCGGTGGGGCTTGGGTCAGTTGACACTGACATTTGAAACAACAGTTTGGTCCTTTTCCATTTTTTCTCCTTTGAAGCTATTAGAATAGCTTACATTTACTTTGTCTTCTCTCTTGGAAAGTGAAGAAATTACTTATCTGTGAAATGACCCAAGGCAGAAACAAAGATCAAATAAGAAGGAAAAGTTAGAGGAATAAATATACAAATGTATTGGATAGCCAATTCCTGAATGTCCAAGGCAAAAAATCACAAGTTATTCTGAAAATGAGAGATCAGGTGGTTTTACTAGAATTTGGATTAGTCTCAGTGGGTTATGGTACCCTTCCCCAACTTACAAATAGAGCATTTAATTTAAGGAAAAATAATACACACTAAAGATTAATATACAATTATTGAAGTAGAAATCATTGGGGGAAAATAGGGCAAATTGGAGCAGTCAGAAGAAAATCAGTATAATTCTTCTATCATTGTATATGAAGCTATTAAAACATAATTTGGAAACTTGCGTCCTCTACAATATTGCTCCCTCTTACAAACAGGTATTGGCACCAAGTCAGACACATGAACTATGTTCCAAGTAATGTTAATTTATTTTTCTCATCTTCCCAATTACCACATTATATTCACAGCTTCATTTTACCAAATAATTTAGCTTAAAAGAACTATTTATTGAATCCTACTAAATTGTATTTTTTTTCCCCAAAGCACTGGAATTTAATATTGAATTATCAAACTTTGTTTCCTGTTACGTCTAGCTTTTTTCCTCTAGGCCTTTTCCATTCTTTTATGTGAAAGAGGCAACCCCTCCCCAATTTGCTTATTAAATTGATTTTACCTATAACGGATAAGAACACAGACATTCTAAAAGCAGATTTATTTAGAGGCAAGATACTAATTTAGTTACCGAGAAACTATGCTGATGAATAAGTTCTTAATCCTGAAATTCTTTGTTTTTACTTGGTTTGTCCATGTCTGATTTTTTTTTTTTTTCCCTTAAGGTAATTTATATTGTCCATATGTGCATTACCTGTTTTCCCTTCGGGAAATATACTGATGAGGTGGAATATAAGGCGTTCCTGAGTAAACCGTGTTGTGTAGCAGAAGGCTGGCCATCGTGAGCCCTCCCTTCTGTTTTTGGCAGATGGCTGTAGACTCTCAAGTAGAAACTGCTGTTCCTGACTTGATTTCTCTAACATGTAAATGGGGAATAATAACATGTATCAGCATCCATTTTGCACTAATATCAATTTTCAAGTAATATGCAATACTTAATAATTTATATAAAAATTGTTCCCATGTTTTAATATAGATATTCCGTTTTAAAATTTAATGCTTTTCTCAGACAATAAAATTGATCTTAAAATGGGCTGGAATACTAAGCTTATTTTTATAAGAGAAAAAACACCTCTATATTTACTATAACTTTAAGAAGACAACTTTGCTCAAGTGAATAATTTCTGTGGAAAGCATAGAAAAGATGCTTTTCAAAACCATTTCTAAAATTATTGCCTTTTTGACCACATGGATAACAAAGTTGTAAAATAAAAAATTTATGTATGTATATACACACACACACGACAAAAGATAAAATCATTTATGCTTCTAATAATCAACTAAGAAATGTTACTGATGGAGCAAATTAGTCTAGAAAGTAGCTGCTTAATATCGTCCTCATTGTTATTGCCATTCTTATAACAATAAAGCATGTATTAAGTAATAAATATGGCATGTGCTAGGTTGAGGAGACATACTTTGATGCAAAATGCTTCTTGTAAGACCCTCGGTCGTGATCATGGGGAGGTAGAGTCTAACTCAATGTACGTTGGGCATCCCAGCTCTTACCTGCCAGAGGATGCCGTGGGCCTGCCTTTAAGCTGTTAATGCTGTGGCATCTTGGAGTTTTCAAGAAGAGTCTGGATGACTATTGGGCTTGTGTTAGAATAGACTCATCCATTCAAAATGGGAATGGATTAGGTGGCCTGAAAAAAAAAAAATCCCTTCCATAATTGACATTCCATGATTCTAGACTTTTTGGAAAGTAACTCATAGATTTGATCTGTGTCCCTTGGGACTTTTTACTCTGTAGCAGACACAGAGCTATATATACATAAGATTGTTCACCCAGAGAACCCAATACGTTTTCACTAATGCTTTGGTAGTTATGCTGCTTTTAACAACCACCAGCAAGTAAAAATCAAGACTTGTATTATCTCCACCTGTGATGATGGACTGAATTGTGTACCCCAATTTATACATGTTCTTGGTCTTGATCTGCCTACTTATGGATGTGAACCATTGTAAATAGTTTGTTAGTTAAGGTATGGTTTAACTGCATGAGGTTGGGCCTTCATCTGAATTACTGGAGTCCTTTATAAGCAGAAGAAATTCAGACATGGAAAGAGAAAGCCACAGGGAGGAGCTGGAAGCTAGAAGTCAACTGAACCTGAGAGAAAAGGAGAGGACTTGGTCAAGTGATAGAAAAACCAAGGGGACAAGGCTTGACAGCCAGCCAGAATGCTATTGACCCTGAAAGGAACCAGGCCTTTTTGCCAATTCCTTGATTTGGACATCTGGACGCTGACACTGTGAGCCAATAAATTCCTGTTGTTTAAACCAAAACCAGTTTGTGCTATTTGTGATCACAGCCTGTTGCCACAGTCAGTGTGTATTGCAAACATAGCTGCTGCTGTTACTTTAACTGTAACTTGGGGAGGAAAAGATATAGAAGTTCTGCCTGTAATGGCAAGAGCCGGGAAAGGGGAGTCAGGGAAGTGACTGTCACACAAATAATAGCAATAAAACCCCTGATCACTCTTTTCTAGTCCTGATTACACTGAATTGCGAATGGGCCTATTAAGGTCCCTTCTAAACTTCTATGACATCTGCTTCCACCAAATGTTAGTGGCTCATAAACATGATGCAGTTGTAGGAAATTGAAAACTAAAACTCTTCCTATTTTAAATTGCAAAGAGCAAGTAAATTTTTATCTTTTACTTTTGTGTCTCCTACTTCTAAATGCTATCTTGAAAAGAGCTTTTCACTTGCCACCAATATTAGAATACAATGTGCAGTCATTTATCTATAGATCAAGGTCAATGAATTAAAGTTCTATTTCCTTTTCCTCATGGAGCTACTGATTGACAGCACCATAGACTGTGGAAGGAGAGAGACTTTTAAAAGAAGGTGGATTTTGCTCAAATGTCATATTTGCCACTTACTAAATGAGGGGCCTTGTTAGAGTCAATTAGCCTTTCTGAGTCTCAGTGGCCTTCCTATAAAATAAGGTTACTAAGACCTAATATATGGTGCTGTTGTACCTAACATACAGACAGGAGTAAATAAATGGTTTAGAATGAGGGATTTGTTTAGGGATTTGACATTACACAATCGAGACCTGGATAAAGAGTTTATGTACAGTTATTGCTTTTGCACTTGAAGCTGGAGTGTGAAGTCAGCAGGGCTGGCAGTTGGGAAAAAAGATGGATATTAAGTAGGAGGGAACAGGACAAACTGGAATCTGCAAGGATGGGCTGGGACCCTCAAGGATTAAATAGAATTCACTGCTTCCAACTCTCCAACTTCAGTGAAGTGGATGATCTGGAGGAGCAACTTGTACTCAGCATCAAAGACCTAAAGGGGAGCCTGGTCAGGTGTTGGAGAAACTGGAGGAGGGGATGCAGAAGTCTCTTGAGAAGCTGTGGTGGTAGCCGGGCTGCCTTCTTACTCCCAGGTCTGTAACAGATCAGTGACAATGTGCATGAGCTGCACCAGTCTTCCCAGTGTGAAAAGAAAACAAAAACTAAACACGGTGGCTGATTCACTGCCACCTCTCAAATCTCATATAAAATGTCCCCTGTATCCCACATGAATCCAGAATTATGCAAGGAAATGGATTCTGGCAAACATACAGCCAATGAGCTAAGTTGATGCAGAACAAAGCTACCACCTTACCTATTGTTGTTAAGTACTCACTTCCCGATTCTCTTTTCTTAACCACCCGGTTCATTTTCATGCTTGATATGCAGCTGCCGTTCCCATTTCTTAGAGACCTGATACCATGCACAGTGATAGTCTCTCCTCTTCATTCTATTGTCGTGGTTATCACTCAGGATGATTTTGCCCTGGGGGACATTTATTAATTTTTGGAGACATTTTGAGTTGTCATGACTGGAGGGAGTGATGCTACTGTGGTCAGTTAGTGAGTAGAAGCCAGGGATTCTGGTCAATGTCCTACAATACACAGAACAATCCCGTACAACAAAGAATTATCCAGTGAAAAATGTCAGTAGCTGAGGCTGAGAAGCCCTGATCTACATTTACCTTCTCATCTAGCCCTATAGTTTCTGAGGAAGAAGTGCTCACTTCTCTCCTGAAGTCATTTTTTTTGTTCACATCACTTCCAACCCTTCAGGAGCCCCATTCACTCACTCCTTTCTCCATTTTAACCTCATGATTAAACAGATCAAGGAGATTTCAACGATCCCATTTGTTGAAACGATCCCATTTGTCTAAGATCCCTTAGATCTTGCAAATTAGCATGCATTCACAATCCATTTAAGTGATCTATGCTGGTTACTCATTTCTGCCATTGCTCTAGCAATATGGTGTCTCTCAGTAAAACTTTCCTCTCTCAGATTAGAAATGAGCTTATTCTCTCCAAACTTGTGGATTTTTAAAAGGAAAATTAATTGGCTTTTTGGTCAAATTAGTTTCATTTCTGTATATTGTATCTTCATATTCCCTTTATCTATCTTTCCCTGAAGGCTTCGTGTTAAGCTTTTATCCCTGATATTATCAAAACTTCTTTAGTTAACATCTCCGATGAGTCCTGTGGTCACTTCTTGGTCTTCTTAATTGCCTTCTTAGCAGAATTTGACAATTTTGACCACTCCTTTGAAACTCCTTCTTTACTTGGCCTAACAGAGCTCCACGTTCTCCTGGCTTTTCTCCTATTACACTCCTTCTTAGTATCTTTTGCTGGTCCCTCTTCTTCTAGACCTTTTAATTTTGGAGGTCCCCAGGATTCAGTCTTTGAACCTGTTCTTTTTTGTATCTACAGACCCTCATTTGATGACTTCCTCCAGTCTTGGGACTTAAAATCCTCTCTATGTTGATGACCTCAAATTTATAGCTATGGCATGGACCTCTCTTCTGATCTCTGAACTCTAATTACCTTTTAAAATCTCTACCTGTTTTTAAATAGAAATACCAATCTTATCATGCTCAAATCTGAGCTCCTGGTATTTTCCTGTAAACCTGCTCCTCCCACATGTTCCCCATCTCAGATAATGTCAGTTCCCTCCTTACACATATCCAGACTGAGCACCTTGGAATGATCCTAAATGCTTATCTTTCACAACCTACACATAATCCATCAGAAAATATTATCAGTTTTGTCTTCAGCATAAAGCCCTACTCCAGCCACTTTTTGTCACATTTGTTGCTGGACTACCACATATACTTCCTGGACCAAAGTACAATTATTTCCTACCTAGAAGACTCCAACAGTTTCTCAACTATGCCCGCTCTCCCATAGCTTCTACTCCCATCCACTGTTCCCAACAGAACTGCCTGCTATACTTTAAATCAGGGCTTGACAAATATTTTCTGTAAAGGGTGAGATAGTATAGCACACAAAACCAAATATATTTATCATCTCTGTTGCAACAACTCACCTCTGCTGTACTAGCATGAAAGCGGGATAGACAACACATAAATGAATAGGTATGGCTGTGTTCCATTAAAACTTTATTTATGGGCACAAAAATTTGAATTTCATATAACTTTCTCAAGTCATGGAATATTATTCTTTTTCCTTTTTTTTTTTCAGTCTTTAAAAAGTGTAAAAATAATTCTTGGCTCTTGGACCATACAAAAACATGAATCAGGCCAGATTTGACCCTTGGGTTGTATTTTGACAAACCCTACTTTAAATCATAAGTCATCTCACATAACTTCTCTATTCAAATTTGCCCTTAGTTCCACATTTTACCCAGAATATAAGCCAATGTCCCTACAGTACCCTTCCATTTCCTCTCTACCATTAATCTTCTATTAGTCACTACCTACCCACTCCCTTTGCTCTACCTTTTCTGTTCCACCTATGCTGACCTTCTAGCAGTCCTTCAAACATTCCAGGAATATTTAGATACCATGTGATAAATCTATATTAGATTCCTATGCTTTTGTACCAAATTACAACAAACTTGGTTGCTTAAACAATAGAAATTTATTGTCTCACAGTTCTGGAGGCCAGAGGTCCAAAATCAGTAACAATATGACAAATTTCAAGGAGTCGGCAGGACCATGCTCCCTCTAGAGACTGTAGGGGAGAAATCCACTCCTTGCCTCTTCAAGCTGCTTGTGATTGCCAGCATTCCTTGGCTTATGGCCACATCTCTCCAATCTTTAAGGCTAGCACCTTGAAATCTCTCTCTGTTCCATCTTTGCATCACATCCTGAGTGTATAAACTCTTCCCCTGCCTTCCTCTTATAAAGGATACCTGTGATTGCACTTTGGGCCCACTCAGATAATTCAGGATAATTTCCCCATCTGAAAATCCTTAACTTAATTACATCTGCAAAAATATATTTTTTCCTTCTATATAAGTAGGACCTAGAGAACTTTTTTGGGGGGTGGGGAGGAGGGAGCAGGTGACTTATCAGCCTACCACAACCTCCAAGTCCCCACAATGATTGGACTGAGTCTCTGGTCCTAACAATCAGAGTATAACCCAGAAATAGAAACCACGAATCTCTATAAAACCCAAGTACCTCACTCAGTCTATTTTCTTGTTTGTCCCTCCTCCCCCTCCCAAATACCACATCAACCTGGCACAACTTATCTTCCATATGCCACCCTCACAATTTTCTATTGATGTCTAATCCTTTATTAAGATTGTGGGTTTGGGTGATTCCAATCAACTTGTAGATAAGCTCAGCATTGCAGAGCTAGGGTTTGTCAGCAGCATATGCACACATTTTAAATGAGATGGAAGTCAGAAAACTGGGCTTAAGCTTTGGTTGCTACTTATGAGAACTTGAGATGTGAGTCCAATGATTTAACCTTTTTTCAGCTCATAGTTAACTCCTCTGAAATATAGATTTTGTGCTTCTGGAAAAAACAAGGCAACATATGAGAAAGCCCTTGTTAATTTAAAGTTTCAGTTAAATGACAAATGAGATGAAAATGATGATATGGATTGCTTCCTATAATAGCCATCACATTTGAATCATTTCTATTGACTCTCTAATTTGAATATAAAAGTGATCTGCCTTTTAGAGAAAACTTTAATAACTGACTTCATTTTCATTCACCCCAAATTTTGGCTTGTTTGTGCTTAGAAAATCATGAATGAATAAGACTCTTGATCTCTTGCTAGATATGTCCTTCATCATCTCCTTTTTATAACTTCCTTGATCAATATCCCAGTTATGCTTATATTTGCTCATTTGCAGCTGTTAAATGATAATTTTTTAAAAAGGTAAAATTGTGACTCCTATAACTGATGTAAAAAGAACAGGTGCTAAACATTTACCTTATTAATCAAGGAGTGAACCAGGTAGATGTTTAACAGGTTCATAGGGGAAACCTGACTTCTCCATAGTGGGGGCAGGAAATCAGTTGACTCTCTATTGGAAAGAATGATTTGTATATCTATAGTCAAGAATTATTTTGCATTGCCACCACTTATCTACAATTCAAGGAGTTGTAAAATAGCTCCCATAGAACCAGAAACTGGTAATATGGAGGGGGGTACTATATATAATGTGTAATGTTCCACTGAAGAAAAAAATTTTCCCTGCAGAGTCTTGGTTCATTTTTCACTATGTCACACAGAGTTGCATGATAAAAGTGCTGGAGAACTATGAAAATGGCTCAGGGTTGAAATTTGGGTAGTTGTTTTGTTCATAATAAAAAAAGGACACACAAAGTATTTTCAGTAGAAGTTGTCAATGAGCCTGAGAAAGGATTTCAGTGAAAGGATTATTACATTAAGGAAGAATGACTTTCAAAACCTCAAGGAAGAAGGAGCTTCAGCCTTTGTGCTACTGACCCGTTGGAAGGGAGAAAAAAATCAGTTTGACTAGAGTGCACAAGATTTTTTTATATTTGATGTGGAATTGACCTGATGGATAAAGCTATGAGCCCTTTGAATCTCTGAAGTATGATTCAGCTAACAGCCCCCTAGAACCAAGAAAACGGAGTCAGACAAGCTCTTACAGCTTTCTGGGCTGAAAGCTGTAAGGGCTTGGGCAGGAGGCAAGCTCCAAAGAGAAATTCAGTGGGCATGAAATGAAAGGGTATTAAACTGTCCAGTGGTTCATCATGACCCACAAAGTCCTCAATGCCAAGTTTCATCAGCTCTGAGTAACCTTTGCTCTCAGTTTGGCATGCAACATCATGTGGCATAAAGTAGTTATTGTCAATTGTGCCCACATTTTAGGGACAATAGGAACAGTGTGCAAACTAACCATGGATAATATTCCAGCTCATATAAAATTATGGGAATTAAAAAAATTCAGATGTTAATTAAACCCAAAGTTCCTTGTAAATAGTGTATTTGCTTCCAAATGACATGTTAAAGGGATAGAACAATTTACCAAAAGCAGCTACACCAGCAATAGTGGCTGGCACGTATGTAGATGCTATTCAGTAAATGTGTATGGTGTTGACTGATGGGAAAAGCATCCAAGAAGAGTTCCATTTTTAAAGTAAAACACATTTTATGTTCAGTTAGTGAAAAAGAAGTAGCTGTCTTCAAACAGAGTGCTGTTGTGGTGGTTGGGGAATGAAACACATCTCCCACGAAAGACCCGGTCGGGTCCTACTCCCCAGTCCTGTAGGTGTGAACCCATTTGTAAATAGGACCTTTGAAGATTTTATTCCTACTTAAGGTGAGGACTCATTTGTGAATAGGATCTTCAAAGATTCTCTGTCGGTGAAGCCAGATTGAATTGGGGTGGGCTTTAGCCCATATGACTGGAGCCCTTATTAGGCAGAGGAAACTTAGACCCAGTCAGTCAGAGAAAGCCACAGGAAGAAACCAAGGAGGCAGATCACCATGTGACACAGCGAGAGACGCAAGCCGGGGAACCCCAAAGACTGCGCAAGCCATCGCCAGAACATATAGTCTCTGAGAGAAAGCATGGTCTTTTGAGACCTAGATATTGGACTTCTAGCTTTCCAAACCATGAGACAATAAATTCCTGCTGCTTAAGCCAACCCTTTGTGTGGTATTTGTCATGCGGCCCTGGAAAACAAAGACAATGGTCATTCTTCATTTCATTGTCCTTAGCGTTAAAAGATACGTAAGATATCCTGTAAGAAGGTACTGGAAGGTATTAAGACATTTCCTTCTGCTTATCACTGGGAAACCAAAGCAAAGAATTCAGGAAAACATTTGCAGTGTGTATGTAAATAAACGTGCATTTTTTTTTCCATGAAAAAATCCACCTGGGGGAATCTTTTTCTTCTTCTTCTTTTTTTCTTGCTGTAAATGTAGAGTTACCTGGAACCTCAGTGTACCTGGATAGGTTTGTAATTATATGTATGTTTTGATTTCAAGGTAATAGACAAAATGGAAATAAATCATACTATCCTCTTTGATTACATAAACTCTATTAACTAACTCCCTTATAAATCATGAGAGTATCCAATATAGTGGTTTTTTTGTGTGTGTGTGTGTTTTTTCTTTTGTTTTTTTAATTTTTAAAATTTTTATTATTTATTTATTTTTATTTTTACAGTGGTTTTGAAGTTGATACCTCCTCCTCCTCTTCCTCCTCCTTCTCTTCATTCTTTTTCTTCTTCTTGGATGTATGCAGTTTGTGGGAAACCAAATAGGAGATCACACATATCAAAATACTTAAACTAATACAATGTGAAATGTTGAAAGAAGATATTTTAAAAATACAAATGATTACTTATCTGAATTTGGAACAAAGAGAATAAGCGAATACTTTAGGAAAGATGGAACATATTAAGCTACATTTCTTTGCTGTTCAAAATTACTTTAGCAAAGTCTTCAAAGACTTTTTGAAATCTTTGCTTCTAATTTTGGAAAAACTTAATGTTCATTTTAATAAAAATTACAGTAAATTATTAAAAAGAGTTACCACCCAGAGAAGACCAATGAAAATAATTTTATATATAATCTTCTAATCTTGTTTTCAAGATATAGTTGCATCTTATATATTTATACACATCACGTATGACATATATAATAACATTTTTAAATTCCTACTCTATTGGGTGATTTTTAATATTTTGAAGTTTTTTTTTCATTTAATATGCTGATGTTTTGCAATGTCATGAAAAAAATCTTCCAAAGTATTTTAGAAGTATAGTTTACTTCTAAATAAATTATACTAATATCTATCTATCTATCTATCTATCTATCTATCTATCTATCTATAGAGAGAATATATATAATTGGAATATACTTGTATTTGTGCAACTTTCTTCATTTAATATTAGGAAGATTTAAATGTATTCTATTAATATATAACAGAATGGAGAGACTATAATTCCTCATTATAGAGAGATTTTCTTTGCACTTATTCAAATATGTATACTTTTTTACGTTATCACCTGAATTTTTACTTTCATGGAACATACGTGCTACTTAAAAATTCTTTAACATTTTCTGAACAAGTAATCTACTGACTTATTATCTCAAAAGAAACTGTAATATTTCCCCCACATATCCTGTTATTTTCAATTTTTGTTATTTGTACACCAGTCTGTTTGGAAGTTATCATTTATCTGTTATTTAAAAATTACATTCATTGCATTTCCCCCAAATTTTTATAAGGTTGCTACACATCACAGATATGTGCTTCTCTGTAGTTTCTGCTAGGGAGTAAAAGTCCTTCACTATAGGACTTTCAGGAGATCATAGTAAAGAAGGCAGAAAACACAACAATCTGAACTAAGCACCTAATTCTGCTAAAGAGAGTTCCTGTACATAGCAAGAAATGTATCTGATGAATCAGCAGCTGAGCTGAAATGAGATTTGTTTGGATCAACTATTTGAGGCAGGTCTTAATTAGCCTTCCCTGTTAAGAAATGGTAAGATGAGTCATCTAGCTGTTGAGAAGCCTCTAGACCACTTTAATATCTCCAATCCATATCCAATGACTCATGCTAAATGTAGGTTTGCCTTCTATACAGTTGAGAGAAGAAAAATCGGATATTTTTATAGCTTTTGCTTCAAATAAGCTATCAAAAAAAATCTTAGTAAGAAGTCTCCAGCATCCTAAAAATCTCTAAGGATAACACTTAAATTCATAGAAAATCTCTCTGTACCCATATAGAACATTGAATTTAATGATCCGTTAGTCTGGTTTTTTGAAAGAAAGGAATATTTTCCCATTTCAAGGTTTTCTGCAAAAATCACTTTCCTAAATTTCTACATTTTATGAAAATCCAGTCTTGAGATTCAGGTAGCAGTGTAACGTCTCTGGATGCTCAGAGTCTCACTGCTTTTTCTATTAAACTCTGGAAGTTTCTACTTCCTTTCTGAAGGCAGCACTCTTGTCTGGCAGACCTTATGTAGGCAACTGATGGACACCTTCAAAGACTTACTTTCCACATTTGCCAGTGAAATTATATCAGCCCTTCAGCAGAGAGGGAGAAAGTCATCTGAGCAGTAGAATGACAGCCATTTGATCAAGGGGCTTCGTGTTTGATCTCTGCATGCATCTGCCTGGATCTGAAGAGGAGGACGTATGTGATGAGAAAGATAGGAAAGCAATGGTCCCAGGATTATAGACAGACTTCTTCAATTATTACTAAAGTACTTTTTACTGGCAATTGGAATGACCTTAGAATAAAGAAGTAAATGCCCAGAAAGGAAACAGAGTTCTTTCCAAGACCATCTTTTTGTCTAGCTAAGCCTCAGTTCACCCTGTGGGGTCCAAGACTGAGGAGTGAAACTCTTTTGCTCTTAGAATTAGTTATATTGATGGTTATTTAAAACCTGATTTTGACCCAAACTAAGAGCTATGTGATATAGGCCAGATAGCTAAATCTACACACACACACACACACACACACACGGTGTTAGAGTTGTTTTTTTTCTGGAAATTGTTAAACATCTTTGTTAAACATTTTTGTTAAAATTGTTAAACATCTTTGGTGAAAGATGTATCAAAACATCTTTTACCAAAGATTATATAGAGAATATTTCTTGCCTCAGTAAAAATAATTATCAGTAGTCATTGATTGCTTTTCTCTTTGAGTGCCAAATGAGCAACACTGGCATTTATGTTAAGAAGGGTAGATAAGCATCAGGCATTAGGAGCAGAGACAATCATTCCAATATTTACCCTGACCAGTTTTATGAGAACTTTGGTCAGGATGCTTCCTAGGCTAGAGTCCTTTCCTGTTGTTTCAATGTGAATTTATAATCCTTGAAATCTTTTAAATGTTGGGACTCCCTTCCCTCCCTCCCTTCCCTCCCTCCTCCCTTCCCTCCCTTCTTCCCTCCCTCCCCCCTTCCCTCCCTCCTCCCTTCCCTCCCTCCCCCCTTCCCTCCCTCCCCCCTTCCCTCCCTCCCCCCTTCCCTCCCTCCCCCCTTCCCTCCCTCCCTCCCTCCTTTCTTCCTTCCTTCCTTCCTTCCTTCTTTCCTTCCTTCCTTCCCTCCCTCTCTCCCTCCCTCCCTCTCTCCCTTCCTTTCCTCCCTCCCTTTCTTCCTTCCTTCCCACCCTACCTCCCCCCTCCCCCCTTCCCTTTCTCTCACCAGTTTCATCAACTGTGACAGTTTGAAGCTTTCTGTGGATCCCAGAAAAGATCATGTTCTTGAAGCTAATCCATTCTTGTGGGTGTGGGACTCTTCAAATGGGTTGGATTCAATTTGGGGGTCTTTGATTGGATTGCTTCAGTGAGGCATGATCCAGGGTGGGTGTTTGTTCTCTTGCTGGAGTCCTTTATAAACAGAGGACAGAAAGCAGCAGACACACAGAGAAAGAGCCACATAGATTGAGTGAAGGAACCCAGGAGCTCAGAGAGGAAGCCACCAATGGAGCAGCCAGGAGAGAGGAAGCCACCAATGGAGCAGCCAGGAGAGAGGAAGCCACCAAAGGAGCAGCCAGGAGAGAGGAAGCCACCAAAGGAGCAGCCAGAAGCTGAAGCAATGAGAACCAAAAGAGAAACAGATGCCTCCATGTGTCTTGCCACGTGGAAGGAGTCCAGGATCACTAGCAGCTGAATTTTGGTGAGACAGCATTTCTGATGATGCCTTTATTTGGACATTTTCACATCCTCAGAACTGTAAGCTTTTAGCCTAATAAATTCCATTTGAAAAGCCAACCCACTTCTGGTATATTGCTCCCAGCAGCTTTTAGGAATTTAAAACAGAAATTGGTACCAGGAGTGGGATGCAGCTGCTATGCAAATACCAAAAATATTTGAACAGTTTTACAAGTGGTAAGGGTATAAGGGATAGATTCTGGAAGAATTGTGAAATGCTTGACAGAAAAGGCCTGGATTGCTTTGAAGAGACTGTTGATAGCAACATGGATGCTAAAGGTACTTCTGATGAGGCCTTAGAAAGAAATGATGAAAGTGTCATTGAAAACTGGAAGGAAGGCAATCCTTTTGTTTTAAAGTGGAAGAGAACTTGGAAAAACTGACTCCTGATGTTAGATGGAAGGCAGAATTTGAAAGTGATGAGCTTGGAAATTTAGCTGAGGAGATTTCCAAACTAAATATGGAATATGTGGCCTGGCTTCTCCTTTTAGCTTATAGCAAAATGTGAGAGGAAAAGGATCAGCTGAGAATTGAGCTCCTGGGCACAAAGAAACCAGAAATTGATGGTTTGGGAAATTCAAAGCTTCTAGAAAACGAGTCCCCATAGAATAGAGCCCCACATGAGGATTTAACTGAACATGGAAGTAGCCAGGCTTTTCAGTGTAAGTGGGGACTGGAAATGCAGTTATCCAGGAAGGATTTGTGGAAAGTCTTACTGTCTCCTGACTTGGAGCCCTGTTTCCTGCATGCTAAACCAACACGTTTTTTTTTTGCAAGATCTGTATGAATGCAACCATTGCAAGCCTGAACTAAAAGGGACAAAAAAAAGGGAGAGATTGAGGGAAAAATGACTTCAAGGGCAAAACCATGAGAGCTGAGGTCTGGACTTGAGACATCTTGGGCCAAGAGAGAGAGCCCACCCATGTGTACAGAAAGGCTGAGTTTGCCCTAGCATTTGAAGAGGGTGGGCCTTCAGCCCCATTGTTCAGGGAGGGTGCTGCCAGCCCAGGTTTTAGAGATGGTGTAGCACGTTCCTGGGAGGTTGGGGAGAGTTAGGTCACCACCTCATTGTTCTGAGGGGGTTGAGCCTGTGTGCCTGAGACAGGGGAGTGTGGCGGTCAGCCCAGTGTTCTCAGAGGGTGAGGCCTAGAGTTTGGTGGCCACCCAGGTGCTTGATGAAGATGGACCCAAGAAAATGGTACTAGGCAAGCCCTTGGAAGGTGTGAGACTTCCATCCCAAGCCCCGAGGAGAAGAAACCATCATTCTGTAGATGACTCTCAGGCTTTGAAATCTAATGGAGTATGCCCCGAGGTTTTTGGAACTGTTTGGGACCCATAACCCCTGTCTTCCTTTCAATTCCTCCCTATAGTAATGGAACATTTATTCTATGACTGTCCCTCCTTTGTATTTTGGAAGCAGATAACTTGTTTTCTAACTTTCGCAATTCTACAGCCAGAGGGGCATTTTTCCCCAAGACAATATATGCTTATAACTGAATTTGATGAGATTTTGTACTTAGCATTGTTCCTGAAATGATTTAAGGTTTTTTGAATATTGTGATGGTATGAATATATTTTTCATATGGACAGAACATGTCTTTTGGGACCCATAAGGTGGAGTTTGACAGTTTGAAGCTTTCTGTGGATCCCAGAAAAGATCATGCCCTTGAAGCAAATCCATTCCTGTGGTTGTGGGACCATTTGATTGGATTGCTTCAGTGAGGCATGAGCCAGGGTTGGGCTTGACCCTTCCCCAAGGGGACCTAGCCTTTCCCTCATTCAAGGGTCATGACTCTTTTTCTGTAATTCAAGTTAGACTTTTGTCCACTCAAGCTAGAAATCTTCTGCTTATACAGATCAAGTAGGAATTTAGTAGACTGCACATCTATTTTACTTCTAGGTACCCCATGATCTATTAGTCAACACCATAGGTCTCTGCAACTCAGACTATTGATTGCTGCTTTGAGTCTGCATTTCATTGTGTTAGCCATGCCTGCTTTGTCTTTGGTGATTAAATGCTGCCACTTGGCTTCTGCCAGCCCAGGATCCAATCATCCCCATAGTGTTTAAGGATCCCAGTTCTGTGACAGAATTTCCCAAGGTAATATCTGACCTACAGAGAAGAGAAACTACAGAGCTTTTCATGGGGGATGGAGTTAATCTCACAAATTTATTCCTCACAGTCTTGGTGAAAGGTGTGTCCTCTGGACATTCCTTGTGTGGGTGAGCAAGTACTACATGATAAAGCTATTCTAACATTCCAATTTCTCTAAGCCTTGATCCCCTCATCTACAGTATACCAGTGCAGTTCTGGCATTTCAACCTCAGGTAATCTTTTGATCCATGTTTCAGCCAGCCACCTGAACAAACTGTTAGAGTCCTTTCTAACCCCTTGAGCTACAACACTGAATCCAGAATCTCTTCTTAGTGTGCCCATATCAATAAATTCAGCTAGATCCAACTCTATATTCTTCCACCATTATCTTACACTCTCAATATCCATTCCCACTCATATCCTCTTGATTTCTGTCTACATAAATTAGAAATATTATGCAGTTCTCTTGGAGTATAGCGTACTTTCTCATGGGTCACACTTTGAACTACACTTTTGGGGACTTGTTGGGTCTTTAGTTATAGGTCTGGAAGAAAAGAGGGATGATGGGGGTGGAGAACAAGAAGGATTTGAAGTCTCTTTCAAGCCTTAGGGCATTCCATTGCAGTTTCATCTGGTGAGACAGGATTAATCTCTTCAGATGCAGGTTGGATGGCAGACTCCTTGGGTCAGACTAGAGATTAGGTGGCTGTTTCCTCAGGACAGACTGGAGTTCAGGAAGGTGTTTCCTCAGGGCAGGTCATTACTGGTTTATCTGGCAAAGATTCAGCAGAATTTAGGATTTCAATATCCACACTGCCATCATTATCAACCCATATATCTCCATTCCAATTTTCAGGATTCCATTCCTTTCCAATCAGTGTCCTCACTTTAACAGCAGACACACTGAAAGGTTGAGAATTTAGTTTCCATTGTAACCATTACTCACACAGTGAGGCTCTGGGTCTGTTTTTCAGAAATCTCAAGTCTAAATCTGCACAAAACAAGATTTTCTTTCAGGGCACACATAGAAACTTTCATATCATTTATGCGGTGCTTAAGTTGCAAAAAAATTGAAGCCTTCAGCTCATCCCTTTCTCCTATAACTGTATCCAGCATATTTAGGACCAACCAGCCAACATGATTGTAATTTTTAACACCACAGAACTCTGTTAAGTTGTCAAAAACACTCTTTCCCAGAGCCTTGCCTCTTATAAGCATGGATGTAGCCATATCAAGTGGTGATACTTTGTGTATCTCTATTGCCATCTCATGCCATGGACTGTCAGTGGCATCCTGATTATTGGAAACAGAGTCATTAGTGCCTTTGAATCTAATCAGAGTAGAGCACCAATTGCAAAAATCCCAGAACCAATTCAGAAATCCCATTTTTAAGATTCTGTTTCTTAAGAACCACTCCCAGTACCAAGCTATATTAGTCAGGGTTCTCTAGGGAAATGGAATCAATAGGAGATATCTGTAAATATGAGATTTTATAAAATTGTCTCATGCAACTGTGGAGATGCATGAATCCAAATTCCATATGGAAGTCTGCAAGCCAGGAACTCTGATGAAGGTCCTCAACTGTTCCCTGGGAGAAGCTGGTTGTCTGAAGTAGAGATGGGAATTTTCTCTTGTGACTGATGAAATAATTTCTCCTTTTAAGGCCTTCAACTGATTGGATGAGACTTCTCTCATTGCTGAAGGCAATCTCCTCATTTATTGTAGATGTAATCAGCTATAGATGCAATCAACTCACTGATGATTAAGTCCATGAAATGTCCTCACCGTACAATTTGGCCAGTGCTTGCTTGACCAAACAACTGGGTACCGTTACCTGGCCAAGTGGACCTATGATCCTAACCATCACATCAACACATGCAAAGATTTTGTTCATTTCTCTCTGGATAGGAAAGTAAAGTTTACAGCCATGAATTTTGGAAATAAAAGCTTTCTGAACTCCTGTTAGGTAAAACTTAATTGGACCAATTTTTAAATGATTTTCTTAAATAACTTAACCACAATTCTAATTTGATTATTTTGTTTTAGGATAAAATTTTATATCTTTATTTTATTTCCCTCTACTAATATACTATTCATTTAAAAACTATTCTTTTAAGGCTACTTTAGAGATGATAACATGTATTCTTAATTTATTACAGACTAAGACTCATCATTATACTTTATTCCAATGATATGGGATATTAGAAAACTTTAATGACAATTAAATTCCTCTATCTTTTGTGTTATTTTACCATGCATTTTACATCAACATATATCATAAAATTCAAAAGAGATGATGAAGAAGAAGATGATATATAGTCAATATTGATTTATATTTACCAATACATTTACCTTTACTTTTGCTCTTCATTACTTTCTCCTCTTGTGTCTGGGATTATGTACCTTCTGCCTGAAGAACTGCCTAAGTATTTATTCTATTTCAGGCAGTTGCTGAAGTTAGGTGTTTGGATATGTCTTCATTTTGCATGATCTTTGTAGGGTACTTTTACCAGATATAAAATTTTAGATGGGAATTTATTTTAGCACTATAATGATCTTAATCCATTATATTGTGGTTTCCATGGCTTCCGTTGAGAAATTGGGTGTTTTATTTTTTTAAAGTAGAGTGTTTTTTTCTATAGCTGCCTTTAAGATGTTCTCTTTGTTTTTTTTTTTAAGATTTATTTTATTTATTTCTTCCCACCCCCTCATAGCTTGCATTTGCTGTGTCTGTTCGTTGCATACTCATCTTCCTTTTAGGAGGCACCATGAACCGAACCCAGGACCTCTCGTGTGGGAGGGAGGTGCCTAATGGCTTGAGCCACCTCTGCTCCCTGCTTTGTTGTGTGTCTCATTATGTTTTTCCTCCTTGTGTCTCTTGTTGCATCATCTTTTTGCATCAGCTCTCTGTGCCAGCCTGTCGCATCAGCTTGCTGTCTTGCTTTTCGTCTTTAGGAGGCAAACCCAGGACCTCCCCTGTGGTAGGTGGGAGCTCAATCACTTGAGACACATCTGCTTCCTTGTTCTCTTAATAGTTTTATCAGAATGTGCCTAAGTTATTCTTGCTTTTATCTTTTTATTGAAGTATTACGTAAATACATAAAGAGTAAGTATATAGATAATATCAATTCACAAAGGTTCACATAAACGTAGAGCTCAATACATTTTTTTTTTTTTTTGGTATTGGGGCTAGGGATTGAACCTGAGACCTCATATGTGGGAAGCAGGTGCTCAACCATTGAGCTACACCAGTTCCTATCACCTCTCAATCTATTTATGCTTCCCCTGCTGTACATAGCTCTTATTCTGTTTCTGTCTAGTTTATTTGTATTTATATTTTGTAAAAACAGTCTTATGTATGTAATATTACCCATGTTCATGTTTCACATGAGGTTTCACTATGTTATACAGTCCCATGTTACATTTTTTGGCTTTCCTTCTAGTAATATATATGACCTTAGACTTTCTTTTTAAACCAATGTCATACCTATATGCTCTGCTAGTTACAAACACTATGATGTGCTTTCAATATTGCTATTCATTTCCAAAGATTTACAAACAGCATTTTTACCAATTCTGCACAGATAACTCTCAGCTTTTCATTTTCTACCTTCATTCTTTTTTCTGGGGGCCTACATTGTAATTATTAACTCCAAGAGTTTACATAATATATTTAGTTTATAATAGCACAATCATACATTATTCTTTTTTTTTTTTTTAAGATATATTTACTTTTTATCCATTCTTAACTCCCTCTCCCACTGTTTCTGCTATTTTTGTGTCCATTCGCTGGGCAATTCTCTGTGTCTGTTTCCCGCCCTCTCTTCTCATCCTTTTCCTCCTCTCTTCACCGGGATTTGATCCTGGGAACCTCCGATGTGGGAGAGAGGTGTTCTGCCACCTGCGCCACCTTAGTTCCTGTCCCCCCCCACCCCGTGCATCTCTTCTTGGCTCTCTCTTGTGTCACTCTCCTATTACATCATCATGTTGCTGCATGCAGCACACCCACACTCAGGGCCTGAGGTGCACCCGCACGTGGAGCCTGGGGGCGGGGCCTGGCCGTGCACCTGCGCTCAAGGCCTGGCCGCACGCCTGCACACCTTCTATATTTTTCTTTATTTTACCGGGAGGTCCTGGGGATCGAACCCAGGTCCCTCCATATGGGAAACAGATGCCCAGCCATTTGAGCCATATCCGCTCCCCCATACAGTATTCTTCTGTGTCTGTCTTGCTTCGCTCAACATAATGGTGTCATATACTTCACAACTTCATTTCTTCTTACGACTGCATAATATTCCATCGTATGTATACACCACAATTTGTTTATACATTCATCAGTTGATGGACACCTGCTTTTCCCATCTTTTGGCAATTGTGAATAATGCTGCTTCATAGCATTGGTGTCCAGATTTCTGTTCATGTCACTGCCCTCAGTTCTTCTGAGTATATACCTAGTAATGATATTGCTGGGTCACATGGCAAGTCTATATTCTACTTCCTTAGGGACTGCCAAGCAGTCCTCCACAGTGGCTGTATCATTCTACAGTCCCACCAACAGTGAATAAGCATTTTTCTCTACATCCTTTCCAACATTTGTATTTTTTCCGACTTTTAAATAGTGGCATGAAATGATATCTCATTGTAGTTTTGATTTGTATTACCCTAATCACTAGTAATGTTAAATATTTTTTCATGTGTTTTTTCACCATTTGTATTTTTTCTTTGGACAAATGTCTACTCAAGGTTTCCCATTTTTCAATCAGGTTGTTTGTCTTTTTATCGTTGAGTTGTAGCATCTCTTTATATGTCATGGATATTAAACTCTTATTGGATATGTGATGACAAATATTTTCTCCCATTGACTAGGCTGCCTTCTCACTCTTTTGACAAAGTCCTTTGAGATGCAAAAGTGTTTAATTTTGAGGAGGTCCCATTTATTGATTTTTTTTTGTTGTTGTTGTTGCTTGTGCTTTGGGTATAAGGTTTAAGAAACTACTGCCTACCACAAGATCTTAAAGATGTTTTCCTACATTTTCTTCTAAGAGTTTCATAGTTGTCGTTTTTATATTTAGGTCCTTGACGCATTTTGAGTTAATTTTTGTATAAGGTGTGGGATGGGGGTGCTCTTTCTTTCGTTCGGATATCGATATCCAGTTCTCTTAGCACCATTTGTTGAATAGACTGTTCTGGTCCAGCTGGGAAGAATTGACAGCCTTGTCAATGTAGACATGGGGGTCTATTTCTGAGTTCTCAATTTGGTTCCATTGGTCAATCTGTCTGTCTTTTTGCCAGTACCATGCTGTTTTTTTTTTACCACTGTAGCTAGGTTATGTGCTTTAAAGTCAGGAAGTGAGAGTCCTCCAACTTCGTTCTTTTTAAAGACATTTTTAGCTATTTGTGACTGCTTACCCCCCTTCCAAATAAATTTGATAATTGGCTTTTCCATTTCTGCAGAAAAGGCAGTTGGGATTTTTATGGGGAGTGCATTGAATTTAGTAATCAGTTTGTGTATTTCCTAAATATTTAATTCTTTTTGTTGCAAGTATAAATGGAATTTTTTTCTGATTTCCTCCCCAGATTGCTCATCAGTAGTGTATAGAAATGCCATTGATTTTTGCATATTAATCTTGTATCCCGCCACTTTGCTGAACTTGTCTATTAGTTCTAGTAGCTTTGCTGTGGATTTTTCAGGATGTTCTAGATATAGGATCATATCATCAGCAAATAGTGGAAGTTTTACTTCTTCCTTTCCTATTCAAGTGTCTTTTTTATTTCTTTATCTAATTTTTCCAGCTAGAACCTCTAGCACAATATTGAAGAACATCGGTGACCTTGGGCCTCCTTGTCTTGCTCCTGATCTCAGTGGGAAAGTTCTCAGTCTTTCATGATGGAGTACAATGCTAGCTGTAGGGTTTTCATACATGCATTTTACCATACTGAGAAAGCTTCCTTCTATTTCTATCTTTTGCATGTTTTTTTTAAATCAAGAAAGGTTGCTGTGTTTTGTCAAATGCCTTTTCTGCATCAATCAAGAGGATCATGTGATTTTTCTTCAAATTTTTAATGTGTTTTATGATACTGATTGAGTTTCTTGTGTTGGACCAGGCTTGCATACTTGGGATAAAATCCATTTGATCGTGGTGTATAATTCTCTTAATGTGCTTTTGGATTTGGTTCGCAAGTATTTTGTTGAGAATTTTTGCATCTATATTCATTAGAGATATTAGTCTGTAATTTTCCTTTTTAGTAGTATTTTTAAGTGGTTTTGGTATTAGGGTGATGTTGGCTTCATAGAATGAGTTTGGTAGTGTTCTTTCCTGTTCAATTGTTTGGCAGATCTTGAGTGTTAGATCTCTTTTGAATGACCGATGGAATTCACCTGTGAAGCCATCTGGTCCCTGGCTTTTCATCTTTGTGAGGTTTTCGTTGACTGTTTCAATCTCTTTACTTTTGATTGGTTTGTTGAGTTCTTCTTCGATGGTCAGTGAAGGTTGTTCGTGTGTTTCTAGGAATTTGTCCATTTCATCTACATTGTCTAGTTATTTCACATACAGTTGTTCATAGTATCCTCTTATGATCTCTCTTATTTCTGCATGGTCAGTGATAATGTCCCCCCTTTCATTTCTGATTTTATTTATTTGCATCTTCTCTCTTTTTTCCTTTGTCAGTCTAGCTAAGGGTTTGTCAATTTTGTTATCTTCTCAAAGAACCAACTTTTGGTTTTGTTTATTCTCTCTATTGTTTATTTTGTTCTCAATTTGATTTATTTCTGCTCTGATCTTTACTATTTCTTTTCTTTAGCTTGGTTTGGGATTAGATTGCTGTTCTTTTTCTAGTTCCTCCAGATGTGCAGTTAGAGCTTCAATTTTAGCTTTTTTTTTTCTTTTTTAATGTAAGCATTGAGGGCTGTAAATTTCCTTTTCAGCTTTGCCTTTGAGGTGTCCCATAGATTTTGATATGTTGTGTTCTCATTTTCATTTGTCTCAAGATATTTGCTGAATTCTCTTGAAGTTTCTTTGTTGACCCACTTACTATTTAAGAGTGTGTTGTTTAATCTCCATTTACTTATGCATTTTCCCTTTTTCTGTCCATTATTGATTTACAGCTTTATTCCATTATGATCAGTGAAAATGTTTTGTATAATTTCAATATTTTAAAATTTATTGATACCTGTCTTGTGACCCAGCATATGGTCTATCTTGGAGAAGGATCCATGAGCCCTTGAAAAGAATGTATATCCTGCTGTTTTGGGGTGTAATGCTTTATAAAAGTTTGTTAGGTCTACTTCATTTATCATAATCTTGAAGCTCTCTGTTTCTCTGTTTCTTTATCTTCTGCCCAGATGTTCTATCCAATGTGGAGAGTGCTATGTTGAAGTTTCAAACTATTATTTTAGAGACAGCTTATAGATGGCTCCTTTTAAAAAATCCATTCTATCAGTCTATGTCTTTTGATTGGGGAGTTAAAGCTATTAACATTCAATGTTGTTATTGTAAAGGCATTACTTCAACCGTTTTGTTCTTTGGCTTTCTGTTGTCATATCTTACTATTGTGTGCCTTTTTGCCCTTTAATTTACCCTTCCTAATAATCTTTATTTCAACACTCTTCTCCATGTCTCTTGCCCTCCTCCCCTTAAACCCTTTCAGTCTGCAGCATTCCCTCTAGTATCTCTTGTAATTATGGTCTTTTGGTAACATCCTCTGTTTTTGTTTGTCTGTGAAGACTTTAAACTCATTTCCATTTTTTGAAGGAAAGTTTTCCTGGATACAAAATTCTTGGCTGGCTGTTTTTCTCTTTCAGTATCTTAAATACACAATACCACTTTTTTTCTTGCCTCTGTGGTTTCTGATGAGAGGTCAGTACTTAATCTTATTGAGGTTCCCTTGCATGTGATGATTTGCTTTTCTCTTGCTGATTTCAGAATCCTTTCTTTATCTCTGATATTTGCCATTCTGAATAGGAGGTGTCTTGGCATAGGCCTATTCAGAATTATTTTGTTTGGGGTTCATTGTCCTTCTTGGATATTGATTTCTTATGTCTTTTTTAAGGGTTGAGAAGTTTTCAGTCATTATTTCCTCAAATATTCTTCCTTTTTTACATTATCTTATTCTTCTGGGACTCTGATAATACATATGTTTGTGTTTTGCATTATCATTCAATTCCCTGAGACCCTGTTCCATTTTTTCCATTCTTTTCACTTTCTGTTCTCCTGTCTTTTCCAGTTCAGATGTTCTGTCCTTGAAATCACTATTTCTGTCTTCAAGCAAGTCAAATATGCTATTATGTGTCTCTAATTTATTTTTAATCTCATTCATCAAGTCTTTCATTGCCATAAGTTGCTACTTTCTTAATAGGCTTTCAAATTGTTCTTTATGCCCACTCAGTGTCTTAATATCCTTAATCTCTTTAGTCATATTTTCCTTCAATCTTTGAATTGATTTAGGAGATTTGTGTGATTATCATTTATCAGTTGTCTTAAATTCTGTATCTCTTCAGGATATTTGGTTTGTTCCCTTTGCTGGGCCATCTCTTCCTTTTTCCTAGTATGGCTTATAATTTTTTACTTATGTCTAGGCATCTGAATATGTTGGTGAATTTACTCTGAGGGCCAATTTCTCTCTCCTGCCTAGTGTTTTACTTTTCACAGCTCTTCTTTGATTTTTGGTTCTCAAGTTATTCTAAGTCTTTAAAATTGCTAGCTTAAGTTATCAAAATTGGGCTAGGGACTCACTAATGGGGCACACATTTTCTCTCACCTTTGGAGTAAAGAGAGCCCTCAAAACAAGTTTTCTACTCCAGTTTCTTGGTCGGCCAGCAGGTGGCACTCATTGACAAACCTTTCCATAGAGGAGTTTCTTTCAACCTTTGCTTTCCAGTGTTTACGGTCTGGCCAGAACAGAGACTCAAAGCCGGATCTGCTCGCCACATTCACTGAAGAGAAGCTCTCCAACTCGCCTTCCGTCTTCTCTTGTAACGGCTAACAGGGAGAAGATGTCTGTTCCCCTCTCAGTGGGCTGCAATGAGTCAGGGATTTTATCCAGGCTTACTGTCTTTTGAGGGTGAGTGATAGGAGCCCTTTCTAGAGCTGCCATGAAGGGCAACTATTTGTTCCCTTTCTGACCAAAGTCAACTACTTCTGATCCTGTTTAGTAACTCATGTTTGTTGTTTCAGGTTCTTTGTCTCTCTGTCCCTCACCTTCCTGGGAGTTGTGCAGGACTGTCCTGGTCAGCTCACCCCCAAAGCAGGTCCTTCGGATAGCTTTTGGCCTTTTCTCCATTGTTTTTGTGTGAGAGTTGATCCCTGTCTGTCTACTCCAATGCCGTTGTATTAGTCAGCCAAAGGGGGGTACTGATGCAAAATACCAGAAATCTGTTGGCTTTTATAAAGGGTATTTATTTGGGGTAGCAGCTTACAGTTACCAGGCCATAAAGCATAAGCTACTTCCCTCACCAAAGTCTGTTGCCATGTGTTGGAGCAAGATGGCTGCTGACGTCTGCCAAGAGTTCAGGCTTCCTGGGTTCCTCTCTTCCTGGGATTGTTTCTTGCTGGGTACAGCTGCCTTGCTCTCTCTACAAGGCCAGCTGTAGACTATCAGGTGACCATCTCTGTCTCTCTCCCCAGGCCTCAATTCTCTCCAGGTTCAGCTGTTCTGTTCCTCTGTGTGCTTACTTCCTGGGGCTCCACCATTAAAACTCTAGCATCAAAACTCCAACTAACTCCTCTGCTCTGCTGTGTAGTTTTCTCTGTGAGTCCCTGCCCACCAAGGGACGAGGACTCAACATCCTACTGACATTCCCCAATCAAAGTCCTAATCATAATTTAATCATGCCCAGGTACAGACCAGTTTACAAACATAATCGAATATCTATTTTTGGAATTCATAAACAATGCCAAACTGCTACAGCCATCTTCCCAGAACTTCCTGATTAGAACACTTTTGATTGGACTGTGTCAGTGAGGCATAACGCAGGTTATGGAGCCTTATATAATGAGTCACAGAGAGAAAGCAGACACACAGAAAAGGGAGCTCTGCCATTTTGACCCATCCATGTCAGAGAGAGGACTCAAGGATCACTAGCAGCTGAAGCTGAGGCACAAAGCCCCCAAGAGGCTGGTCCTGCAGAGAACCTCAAGGCTGAAGAGAAGAGCCATGTGCCTGATTGCCCACAGCTGAGCTCAGGGAGAAAGCCAAGGCTGAGAGAGAAGGTCCAGAAAGAGACAAGCTATATGCTTGATTGCCCACAGCTGAGCTCCTGAGATCAAGTGATCCTTGATCTCTACAGAAATCAGCTGCTTTCTTGCCTTGCCACATGGCAGGACACCAGGATCACAAGTAGTTGACTTTGGTCAGAAAACATCTCTGATGATGTCTTGATTTGGACATTTTTACAGACTTAGAACTGTAAGCTTTTACCCCTAATAAATTTCCCATTATAAAAGCCAGCCCATTTTGGGTACTTTTCATTGGCAGCCCTTTGGCAAACTATGACGCCTGCTTTATTTGTCTGTATGATATATCATTTTCTATCCTTTTACTTTCAACCTACTTCTATTGTTATATTTGAAGTGAATTTCATGTAGACAACAATATTGCTATATCATGATTTTAAACCAAGTTTTTCAATCTGTGTCTTTTAATAGGTGTGTGTAAACCATTTACATTTAATGTAGTTAATGATATGTTAGGTCTTGAGTCATCCATTTTATTTCTTTTTTGTTCTCTGTTTTTAATTTCTCTGCTTTCTTTTTCTTACTGTGGGTTATTTGAACATTTTTTAGAATTTTATTTTATCTATAGTGCTTATGAAAGTATCTCTTTGAATAGCTTTCAGTGGGTTGCTCTAGGAATTACATTATATTTACATAATTTATCACAGTCTACTTGTGTTATAATTTTACCAGTTTGAGTGAAGTATAGGAACCTTACCTTCTTTTATGTCCCTTCCACTTTCCCATTTATAAGATAATTATTTTCAATATTTCCTTTACAGACACTGGAGCACATTCAGTGTTGTAATAGTTTATGCATGCTATAAAACATAATTTAGAAAGCCCAGGAAGATAAGAAAAGCCTGTTTATCTATATTTTTGCTTAGTGTGTTTTTCTGCCTTCATGATGTCCCAACATTCCCACCTCCCCCTTTTTTAGAGAAATTTTAAAGGTATTTTTTTGGGGTAGGTCTGCTTATAATAAATTCTTAGTTTTTCTTCATCTGAGAATATCTTTATTTCTCCTTCATTCCTTAATGATATTTTCAGTGGGCATAAGGTTTTTGGTTGACAGTTCCTTTATTTCAGCACTTAAAAAATGTTGTGCCATTTTCTTTTGGCCTTCATTGTTTCTGATGAGAAATAACTGTTATTTGAATTAATTTTCCCTTTTTGGTAAAATATTAGTCTGCCAAAGGGGTGCTGATGCAAAGTACGAGAAATCTGTTGGCATTTATAAAGGGTATTTGTTTGGGGTAGAAGTGTACAGTCACAAGGCTGTAAAGCATAAGTTACTTCCCTCACCAAAGTCTGTTGCCATGTGTTGGAGCAAGATGTCTGCTGATGTCTGTAAGGGTTCAGGCTGCTTCTTCCTCTTAAGCATCCATGATCCCAACTTCTTCCAATATCAGCTGTAGGATGGCATAAGGCTCTTCTCTCTCCCTGGGCTGGTTTCTCTCTGGGCTCAGCTGCTCTGCTCTCTCCACAAGGCCAGCTGTAGACTATTAGGCTAATAGCTCATCTCTCTTCCTGGGGTTCAAGTCTCTGCTGAGTCTAATGGAGCCTTTTCTCCTTCCTCACATATCTGCTTCTCTGTGTGTTTACTTCCCAGGGCTCCAATATCAAAACTCTAACCTCCCTTCTTTGCGGTGCAGTTTCTCTGTGAGTCCCCACCCACCAAGGGGGCATGGACTCAATGTCCTACTGACATGGCCTAATCAAAGTCTTAATCATTATTTAATCAAGTAAAAGTGAAACTTCAATCCCAATATAATCTAATATGCCCAGAGGAACAGACCAGTTTACAAACATAATCCAATATCTATTTTGGAATTCATAAAAAATATGAAACTGCTACAGGTAAGGTATTATTTCCCTCTCATTGCTTTTAAGATTTTCTTTGTCTTTAGTTTTCAGAAGTTTGACTATGATGTGACTTGGTGTTGATTTCTTTGTGTTTATAGTCTTTGGGATTCACTCAGTTTCTTGAAAATATAGTGTTATGTCTTTTGGTAAATTTGGGAAGTTTTCAGTCATTATTGCTTTGAGTACATTTTTTGTCCTGTCTTCTTTCTTCTCTCCCTCCAGGACTCCAATGACTCAAATGTTATTTGTCTCACACTTCTCTGAGACTGTGCTCATTTGTTTTTTCTTCATTGAGTTTTGTCTCTGCTCTTCAGATTGGGTATTTTTCTATTGTTCCAGCTTCATGTTTACTGATTTTCCCCTCTCTGTACCTTCCATTTTGCTGTTGAGCCCATTTATTGAAGTTTTTTTTTGGTTTGTTATTGTATTTTTCAGCTCTAAAAATGTCCATTTGATTCTTATTTATATATTCTATTTATTTTCTGGGGCTTTCTTTTGCTTTGCTGAGACTTTCTATATTTCTATTGTTTCAAGTATATTTGTACTTGTTGAATCACCTTTATTATGGCTGCTTTAAAGTATTTTCACATAATTCTAACATCTCTAATCTCAGTTCTGTCATCTATTGACTGTCTTTTCATTCAATTTGAGATCTTCCTGGTTCTTGGTATGAGTGATTTTTTAAAAACATTTTTATTTATTATGGAAACCTGGACATTTTGATATTACATTGTGAGATTTTGAATCTTTATTAAACTGTCTCTTTCTCAAGGCTTTCTGACAGTACTCTAGCAGGGCAAAGAGTAGATATCACCTTGTTACTACTAACTGGGGGTATAAGTTCAGGTTCCCACTCTGTCTCTGTTGACAACCTGGGGGGGGGGGGGCTTCTCACTACTGCTGGGTGGGGTTAGGAGTTCCTACTCCTTACTACTCCTCTACTGAGATCTCCCTGACTAGGAGGATTAGGATGGTCTCATTAATACTCCTTTCATGACTTCCACTGACACCATGGAGGATGGCTCATTACTACTGGTTGGTGATAAAAGTCTCAACTCTCTACTAGACCTCCTCTGATACTACCCCAGTAGGAAATGGAGGGGTGCCTATTACTGCTAGGTACACATGAAAGTTTGGGTTCCCCATTGTGGTGACATGGAAGAAATGAAAGTCCTGGTTCATAACTTGGCCTGCTCTGATACCATTCCGTTGAGGAATTTGGGGCACCTTGTTATTGCCTGGTGAAGGTGAAAGTCTAGCCCCAACTCTCAGCCTTTGCTGCTGTGGGTGAAGATGGAGACATGGGATTTTCTGTGATGTTTGGCTGGAGAAGAGTGGTTTTTGTCTAAAAGCTTTCTCCCTTGCTAGTCTATTCCTTTCTTGGTTCTTTGGTTGGCAAGAGTAAGCTTTTGCTGGGACTTTTTTGTTTGTTTGTTTACACCCATTGGTGTTTCTTGGTTATAAGCCTCTTTAACTCCAACTCTGGGCTAAGTGTGGCAAAAAACCCAGGGAATTCACCATCTGGTACTTTGGGTCCCAAAGTCCCTACATGTTGTGCTTTCTCTCCATCTTTCAGAATATTCTTATGTGAGTTTTGTATATGATTTCCAGGGTTTTTACTTGTGTTTAGCAGGAGGAATAGGATAGAGCCTGTTTACTCCATCTCTCCCTGTCCTTGTTCCATTTTGATTGAATGTTTGATGTTGTGTTTTAAGAAGTGAGGATGGCTAAGTTTGAGTAAGCCATTATAGCCTAATATAACAGATTAAAACCAAACTTCTGGACAAAATAGAAAAAGCAATCAACTACCTGAGAAGGTAAACATAGCAGGCAGATTAAAGAGGGTAGGCATAGGAAGCAAAATCTCCAAGAGAAATCTTGTCTTTCTGGATAGAAGACTGGAACAAGGGACCCTGGTAGGGTTTTCTGTGAGGGGAATCACTACATTTTACCCCCTTTTTGCTCCTACTCCTGCTCTGATGGTGGTCCTAATCCCAGATATACCAGGAAGTGGAGGCAACATTCCAGCAAGGGAAACCGAGAAAAGGGTCTTCTGCTGTTCAAAGACTGTGTTGGGGAATGTCTACCCCTCCCCACACCCCACCCCCTTTTCTCTCACTGCCTTGTCTTGAGCATAGCCTCAGTTGTAAGATTCAGGAAACTTTGAGGCCTAGACTATTTTGGATATTGATATAGTAGCTTCTTAGTATGAAGCTTGAAACAGTTTTATTCAAAGAAAATAGAAGGGAAAGTCTTGAGAGAGAAACAGTATTAATTATACACCTATGGATAAAATAGCTACCAGGCTAAGTAAGTTTGATGTGAGTCAAGTTAAGACAGCTTTAGATCTCTTTGCATACCTTAGAATACTGCAGAAAGTAATTTAGATTTTTAGGGTATGAGGAGGGGTATGAGGGGAGAGGAAAATGGGAGAGGAGGCAGGAATGTTCAAAGGCAGGTGACTATTTTGTTTAGTTAAAAAGTAATGAAGTTTCTCAAGGCACATTTTCTACATTAACATTTTCTACATTACCTTAACCTTAAATAATTTCTTCTGGTTCTTCACATTTCGTCTCAGAAGCCTGTCTTATTTCCTCCTGACAAAGTCTATCCATAGAGAATAGCATCAATTTTCAAGATATGTGTGTAAAATTATGTGTGGTTTGGGTGAAAGTTTGACTTGCTGCCTTCCTGGTTGGAAATGGTGCCCAAAGTACAAATAAGGCACTCTGCTCTGGTGATGCCCTGAAGCTCCCCAGATTTCTACCTCAGAATTTTAATATAATTGTGAGGTAGGAGATTGGGAACAAAAATATTTCTCCAAACCAAGGATAATGTTTTTCAGGCTCCCCAAGTGTATATACTCCCTGACACTTATTTGAGGAGCTTAGAACTGCAGATGGGGAGTATCTAGGTAAACCTGTGATCAAACGCAGGGTAGATACACTGACTCTGTCTGCCAAGAAGATGAGATGATGTTATCTCAAATCCTTGTCATAAAGATTTTCTTCTAGGAAAGTCAGAACTAGAGCCTGTTCCCCAAAAGGCTGTGACTGCACAATAATTCACCTTGTCTAGTAGAATATTTGAATTTGTCAAATTGATTTTTCTCTTATCCAATATGAGCAATTATAATAAAATATCCAAGTAAGAGCATTAGCCCAAACATCAAGTCTAATCATCTTTTGTCTGATAACAAGGAAAGTATCACTGTACTTGACGTTATGCCAGTAGAGTTTAAAAAATCTATGTGAACATTCATTTAATTGCAAACACAGCTCTTTCAATCTCTCTCTCTCTCATTGAGGAAAGCCAAATCTGAAGCATATCATACTGTCAAAATCCAGATTTTGCAAAAATTTCATTAGCTAGTTGTTTGCAAGTATCCAAGAAGGAAAGGATATATTTTCAGCATCTTCTTCATGGAGATTTTTATGAAAAAAGTAGTTGATTTGATTGTATTCAATTTTTAATTTTAAATGGTGTTTTCAAATCTAATATTAAAGTACTAAAAGTGTTCCATTTAATGTGATGCCCTTAAATACTCATGCTAGTAGGTAGAGAATAGATTTAACATAGGGAATATGTTGGTTAATGAATTACTATATCAAAATCATAAGATGGATAATATTGAACTTATCCACTTTATTAATAATTTAATTTTTTAAATAAAAAAGTAAACAAATGAAAGGTGATGGAAGCATGTCTGGTAAAAGTAACATGGTTTGAGTTAGCTTGTTTTCTAATGTTAGAAATTGATAAATCTGACCAATAAAATTTTCTGTGATGATGGAACAATTACAAGACATGCACACATATACAAACAATATATTACTATTAGCCAAGAGAAAATCAGGCAATAGACACATACTTAGAAATGACAGAAGTGATAGAATTAGCTCAAGAAGTTTAAAACAGTTGTTTTAAATCATTGTTTAAAATCTTCACATTAAACATAGTGAGGAAAGGAATGGAAAATATAACAATGAACTTCTAAAACATAAAAGTACTATATGTGAAATGAATGTTTTATTGAATGGGACTAAGCTTAGACATTGCAAAAAGAAAAGGTCAGCAAACTTGAAGATGTACTAAAAGAAATTATATAAACTGAAGCACATAGAGAAGTAAGACATTAAAAAAGAACAGAGATTCAGTGATCTGTGGCAGAATATTAAATGGTCTAACATGCATGTAATTTGGGATCCCAGAAAGAATTTCTGAAGAAATAATGGCTGACAATTTTGCAAGATTAATGAACTCCATAAACTCACAGATCTAAAAGGGTTCAATGAGCTCAAGCAGGATAAATTAAAAACAAAAACAAAAACCATCGAGCTATATCATTTTCAAATTGCTGAAACCCAATGATAAAGAGAAAACACTTAAAAGCAGCCAGAGAAAAAAGGCTCATTACACATTGGGAAATAAAGATAAAATTAATCTCAGATGTGGCATCAAAAACCATGCAAGCTAGCAGACAATAGCATGACATTTTCAAAGACCTAAAAGGAAAAAAAAAAAAAAAGAAAACCCACAAAAAATCCCTGTAAACCTAGAATTTAATTCCACCAAAAATATCATTCAAAATTGAAGGCAAAATAAAGATTTTTCAGACAAATAAAAGCTGATAGAATTTGTCACCAGCAGACCTGTAGTACAAGAAATGTAAGAAGAAAGTTCTTCAAGTGGAATGAAAATGATAGCAGGTAGAAACTTGGATCTGCACAAAGGAATGTAAGGTGCTAGAAATGTGCAGAATTGATGCACAAAATGATATTGATTGCTCATTGACAGTGATGGAAGCTGAAGCTAGATCAACTGATTCTACTTTTTTTTTTTTTCAGTCAAACAATTTTAATCAAGGCAACAGTAAGCAGTAAAAGTGCAACTGATTCTACTTTTATCAGTGAACTTTCATAACATGAACTTGCTTTCTTGAATAAAGCACAAAATAATTGCTCACAAAAACAAAACAAGTAGTAAAGCATACTTTCGTTGAATTTAAACAGCAGCAGGAGAGAGAGCTTGCCTAGAGAAGGACACTCCTTTTATGTTTCAGGCCTGCAAAGAGTATTTGCAAAGCTTAGGAAGTGGTGCTCTGCCAACTCTCCCCTGACCTGGGGGTGGGGTGGGGGGGGTGGGAAGAGATGACAAGCCAGAGTTGTGTTGTATTTTTAAAGGTCCTTTTCCACTTAAACAACACCACTTGTTAAGAGCAACTAATTTTTGAGGAAAGATAAATATGAATTAGGAATCCTGACTTAACTATCTCTCTAGGAAGGGAGAAAAATCATTTTGATAAGTCTATAATGCATTTGTAACCACTAAATAGAAATATTTAGTGATAGTTCTATATGTGATATGTTCCTCAGAGATTTCCAAAGGCCCCAATGTCTATTTAATAAATATAAACCATTCTGGCCCCTTTTCCAGCAAACTATGGGGGAAAAATGATTCAGGCAAGCACAGCTCTTATTTTCTGGGAGTGAGATTTAAATGAGGTCGCTATTAGAACCGGAGAAAAAGTAGAAAAGAGGTGAAATGGGAAATGATAGTATCTTGAATAAGCTATTGTAAGATGGTATCTTGAATAAGCTATTGTATGATAGTATCTTGAATAAGCTATTGTAAGATGCATATATTGCACATTTGCAGTAAAGTGCTAAATTTTTAGAGTCCCCTAGACCGTGTAAACATGAAGGAAAATCTCTTTCCTGGTGGTGATGATGCTGTGTGGTCCCATTTTGTGAGATAATAAACCAGTTGGGCTGACTGGCTTCTGGCTCCAAGCACTCCTCCTTTGCATTAGCCTCTCAACTCAGAGCTTTCTGTTGATGAGAGAATGGCTGTTGCTAGGCTCTGGGTGGTAGCTTGCTGCCCAGCCAATAGCTAAGGATGTCCAAAAGTTGGGACCCGCCTCTCAGCGCAGCAGCTCCTGCCTCCTGGGCTGTGTACGCCTGTTCACTCATCCTTCCTGCAGGGCTGCACTTTCCAGGCATAAACATCACAGAAATATCCTTTGATCTCTCTCTTTCTGGTTCCCCGAGTGTCCTACCTTTTGTTTGCACAAGGTCTCTTATCTAAGGGACACTTCCAATTCCCACTCTCATCCTTGTAGGTGAAACCTAATGATATCAAGCCTGGACTATTACATGAATGCACTCAACTGGTGTGTGTGTGTGCGTGCAAGCAGATGCCCACAACTGGTGTACATGTGTGTTCTTGTGTATGTGTGGTGTCTCCATTTAGGCTCTTGAGGGTACACTCTTACCTTAAATGCCAGTTGCTTTCCCTACAACGATTTATGATAACTAGTAAAGTGCTAGGCATAGAAAATACACAATACCATTAACTAAATAAACTCCACGGGCCTATCAAGACCTGTTCATAGCAACTTAGAATATTTGAAGAAAAAAGTCTAAATGAGAAAAATAATATCTTTTAACACAACTTCTAGAATAGGTACTCTTTGCAGGGTTTTGTCCAACCTGGGTACCCATATTTTATAATAGTTAACATTCACTATATACTTTTGGAAGAATGGATGTAGTTTTTAACTCAAGATTTTATGATGATTTTGAAATAATTTCTTTAGAATTTTTGAGCCATCTTAATGGTAGTAATAATGCTTATCATATGTAGAAAATCTAATCTGAATCTGCATCTACTCAAACTTGATGATACTGCTTTTTAAATAAACTTATTTGTACTAAAGTCTTTGCTAATGGTTTAACGTGCATCACAAAATGATGGTAGCGCAGGGAACGTTTCAGTTCATTTAGGCCCACAGTTGTCTGTCTTCTCCAAATATTCTTTTCTTGTGCCTGCATTAAGAGGCAGAAAGCATGGCTTGCTGGTGGATTCAGACAGAGGATGTAGCCTGCATTACGCAGCTCTGCCATTCCCCTTGCACCTGCACTTGCTGGAGTGTTTTTTTATTTTTATTTTTTATTTTTATACCGTATCATAGCTACTACTACTATGTTGAATAAATTTATTGGTGGAGAAAACTTGCTTAATCTTTCATGGAGAGTGATTTAAAACCATCACAGACTTGGATTAGTTGATTCACTGGGCAAGATACTGATCCTGATTATTTATTTATTTATTTATTTTTGTAATAACTCTGAATGATGTGGGTCAGCTTTGAGAGATGTGTTCAGAGCTTTTTCCAAGTTCTAGCTTAAGACTTGGACTAAGGTGTCAAGAATTAGAGGCGTCAAAATTGTTCTTTATTTTTAGGAAAGGAGATTTGCATACCTGGGACTCCAAATCCTCTCAAGATAAATGTTTTCCTTGACTGCTTCTCTGCCCTTCTCTTTTCCTTCATATAGTTAGGTGGAGGATTTGAGGCACATAGTCTTGATTCCTTAAAACTAAGGAAAACATAAAACACAAGGAAAGAGAATATATAGTCAGAGGTAGAGAGACTATTCTTGAAGAATGAGGGAGTGCTGGAGTGGCTGGAAATGTACTGGAAGACATTTACTCCTGCCCAACTCCCCCAAATTCTACTTGTAATTTATCTCTTACAATTATTTATAATCTAATGACAATGGTGAGATTGTAACTGCAGGCTTACTTTACATTCCTGCAAGCTATGCAGAGCATTGCAGAAATATAGCTGATCATTTATTTTAAGTGGAACTAATAGAATTCTATGACTTCCATTAACGTATTTTAATGCTCAACTTGTGGTCAAAAGGTTTTCCTTAAGGTTGACTCAAATCCTTCCTGCTAGAATAGAAAACAACTGTCGTTGATTGTATATTAGAGAAATGCAGACTAGACTTAATATATATCTGTGACTATATATATGCCTTATACAGTTTACGCCATAAATTCTTTTTTCAACTCTCTCTTGCCATTTTCAGAAATGTCTGCTAATTTTTCTTATAAATAACATATTGTGCTTAACACCACGTCTTTCTTCAAGTTATCTACATAACATACCAGTTGTTGGGTTTGGAATTACAAGAGAGTCTGAGAGTGACTCAGTTCTTAGTGTGAGTTCTCAAAGCTCCCCAGGTTTTTCCATTATACTTGTCTAAAGCCATTTCCCTTCCTCTTATGCTATATTTGTATGGGTTTTTTCCTTCCTAAAGGGATTACTTCCACATCTGTTTCTATTAAACACCACTCTGCTTATCTTTCCTTTTCTCCAAATTGTCAAGGGCGCTTCTTTCTTCTTAATTCTGTGTCCTAGCTTCATCTCTATGGAGATTTATCTAAGACCTGTGCTGAGGAAATATCTTATTAAAATGTAAATAGATTTTCAACATTCTGATCTCATTCAATTCATCCTAATTTAGCTCTTTATTTGGTTTGTTTTTTTATTTCCAAAAATATTTAAAAATCAGATGGGGCTATACCTATCTGGGTATAAGGGGGGATAAGGCATCTGGAAGTTTATATATAATTATTCTTATGAAAAGTCTTCTTGCAGTAAAATTGACAGTTTTATATTTCTTTACATTTTAAGGAGGAGAGCCTTTCATATTTGTTTGAGAATAAAATGTTTTTAAGTTTTTATACCTGGTTCACAGAGCACTTAATTCTTTCTAATGGAAAGAATAGGATCCTGAACCCTATTTCTGACATGCACAGAATAGAAGTATATTTCCCTGTCTCCAATTCCCTCTGGTCATGCAGTGTCTTTTTTAAATAGGAATAAAATTCTGGAAACTGGATTTTGAGACTTGGCTCTAATTACTTCAGAAATACGGCTACTGAAACTCTAGTATTTGATTCATATGCCAATTTTCAAGATAATAAGCATATATGAAATCAAATGATATGGCTCTAAACACTGTGAGCTTTCATTAAATTATGTCCACTCAAATAGTCTGGGGGCAAAAAGTATTGGTATAATGATGACTGCATATAGTACTATTTTACAGGAACTATTTTTATACCCATCTTTTCCTCTGTCCGATGTTCTCATCCTCTTTATCTCCTGCACTGCTGTCACACTTTACTTGAATTTCAAGTTATCCAGGGCTTGGCTTTCTCTGCTTTTAGAACCGGTAAAAAAGCAGCGTAGAGACTCTAGAAAGGCCTGTTCGTAATAGTGGATGAGGAGGCAGTTAAGCTGTCATTCAAGATAAGATGCAGTGAGACTTGTAGATTAAAATCAGACTATAGTAGGAAATAAAATTATGAAAGAACTTACATATGTGTGTGCTCATGAACACACACACACACACACCGTGTGTCAGTAAAGAAGCAAGGTTTCCCCAGAAGATGACAAATAGAAACATCCCAGAAGCCAACAAAGAGGTACAATTTTTTCACTTATTCATTCCTTCCGTCTTTCAATATTAATTTAACCCCTACTCAGTGTTCTGCACCGAAGAATTATTATGGCCAAGAATCTTTAAGAAAACTAGAATTAATTTGTGGCAATATATTCATATATATAAGATTAAATCATAATAAAAAAAAAAGGCAAGGGTTATTGCCTTTAAAGAGCTGCCATGCACTACTGGGTTCATGGATAAAGACCATTTATTCCTGAAGGAGTTTTTCTTTGGAGATTAGCTTGTCTATAAAACTGAAAGGACAAGCACGTGGAGAAGGCTGTGGGTGATGGCTCCACTCAGGACTACATCTGGTAAAATTCCAAGAATGAATTCTCCTGGGATCAATCACTAGCGAAATAGGGGAAGGCAGTGAAGAATGTAGTTACTTGTACATTAAATTCCTTCCAGCTGCCAAAGAAATGCAACAAACTCCAGTTTGTGTTTGACGTGTAAAATAAATGATTAAGAACAGAAAAAAGGAAATAAGGCTGTCAACTGATTTCACTAGTTAATGGGAAATGAGCTCAATTCCTGTTTACCAGTTGTATCTGTTTCTCCAAACCTGCTGGAACTCTGTACAGATGTTTAAGAGGTTAGCTGCTGCAACCATGAGAAGACAAAGGGAGACACAAGGAGGTGGGAGGCCTCTCCATTGCGCGAGTGCACAGAAGGGGAAGCTGTTTGGGCTTTTAAAGAGGGAAGCACCAAGACAGCTTATTAGAATAAATGTTTCCACAAGTTCAACTGAGGGAGAGTGTGATGGTTGTTTTCCTGAACTAATGAAAGGAAAGATGTTTTCGTTATGTGAATGGGATGGTTTTAAAGTGAATACAATGGTTCTCCAGAATGAGCACCATTTTCATTATCATGTATTCAACTCACACCAGGAAAACTGACTTGTAATTACTCTAATCAAGCCCAGAATTGGGGCAAAATGGATATTCACATCCCAGTTTTGTTTTAGGCACTGAGTAGATTGGACATATATCACCAGAACATTAAACTAAAACATGCACATTAAACTAAAACATGTACTGAGCCTGCCAAACACAGAAAACAATGTATTACATTTTACATCTTACTGTATTATAGTAAGAGAAGTAGACTAAACCTTTGGTTCTGAATTCAGTATCCTATTCTATTGTGTGGGACACACAGTAAAATTTAGCAAAAGGGTAAAATTTATCCTTTTGCTAAAGGATAAAATTAGCAAAAGGATAAAATTTAAGATTAAGATCTTCCAAGTAATGTTAAGTGCCTATCACAGCCTATCGTCTCTGATCTGCTGTTAGTCATTTTACCAAGCTCTAGGAGCATATACTTATCTTTCTAGGGTGGTTTCATTGGCCATGATGGTATTCAGGTTGTTGGCACATGATTTATAAGAGGATTTAGCGTTCTTTAAACTGTAATACAAATTCTAAAATGAACATCTTCAAACTTGTGCAGGGCAATTTACAAAAACCTCTTAAAATATGAGTGTGGGGTGTTTTGAAAAATTAGGAGGACTGATTTTCCTGGTGTCGGGAAAAAACATCGTAGAAAGAGTAAGGTCGTTTGTAACTGATTTGCTGAGTCAAATGTAGGTCTTTTAAAAAAATTTAATTAATTAATTAATTAATTTTTTATTGTGGGTAAAAATCAAAGTTTTCACAATATATACCAATATTTGTAAAATGATACATAAATATATATGTATATATATGCATTTGCTTACAAAAATGTTATATATATATAAAGAGGTGCTTAGATTACCTAAATATTACATGGAACCTACAGGGATTCCCATGTTCCCCACCTCCCACACCTCCCACCACATCCCACACAAACTTGTGACGTGTTTAAGATGATTTGAAAGTGTGATATTTGCTTATTGGTGCAAATTTCTATGTCTGTATTGAACTCTGAAGGAAAATGTTGGAATATAGAATAGTCATGGAAGGAAGATTAGGTATTTTTAGTTATTATTGATTCCAGGTTCTATACTGGATTTATAAAGAAACTAAGGAACTGCGGGCCTGCTGCCTGTTGTCCTTGGGTCACCCAGGGTGAAGTTGCTTCCTAAGATATTTACAAATATTTATGTGCACACACAGATTCATATGTGTATATGTGTATATATTTATACACATATTGATCCATATACTCATATGGATACACATGCATATATATACACACACACATATGTATATATGCATACACACACAAATACATATAAAATGCTTTGGATGGAGTGGAAAGCACGATGGAATCGACGATTCCAATGTAGTCTCTCTGCTTGAGCCCAACAATGTGGCCTACAGGGCTCTGATGTCACCATTTGCTTCTCAACTCCTCCCTTATTCCACTCAACCACAGTGGCTCCTTGCTTTTCCTCAATCGTGCCAGGTACGCTCCCCCCTCAGGGCAGGTTAAAGTGTAGCTTTCCTCTGAGTCAGTTGGGAGTTTTGAGCCTGGGGAAGTGACATGACCTGACCTGGGTTTTAAACGAATGTCTGGCTGCTCTGTTGAGAATAGACGGTAGGTGGGAGGCAAGGGAGGAAGCAGGGAGAAAGGTTAGGAGGCTCTGGCAGTAATCCAGGCAAGAGATGATGGTACTTAGACTAAGGTGTTAATGGAAGAGGTAGTAAGAAATGGTCAGATCCTTGATAGATTTTGAAAGAAATAATAGAGCTAATTGGGTTGCTAATGGATTGGGTATGGCTTGTGACAGAAGGAAAAAGCAAGCAGGGCACCTTGAAACTAGAAGAATGGGTTTCCATTTTACTAAAATTGGGAAGTCTGCTGGAAGATCAAGTTTGGGGGATTAGGTGTTTATGTGGATTATGCATTAAATTTTTTTTTCTTTTTTTTTTTTTAACTTTATTTTGTACATTTAATAATTGAAAACATAAGCAATTAACTAAAAAGTAAACACATATGAATAAATATATACATTTCTCAATTAAATGTAATGGATACATGTAAATTTTTTTTTTTTTTTTTTTGTGAATCAAACAATATATTACACAATATATTTGGTTCATAGTAATGCATTCATACAGTATTTGTCCTTTTGAGTCTGGCTTTCTTCACTCAACATAATGTCCTCCAGGTTCATCCATGTTGCCATATGCTTTATGACTTCATTTCTTCTTACAGCTGCATAATATTCCATCATGTGAATAGACTACAGTTTGTTTATCCATTCATCTGTTGATGGACACCTGGGTTGTTTCCAACTTTTGGCAATGGTGAATAATGTGGCTATGAACATTGGTATATGCATTAAATTTTGACCATAGAAAATTTGAGATGCCTATTTGAAACCCACATAAAAATATCAAGTAAACAGCTGGAATTTGGGGGAAAATCTGGGAATTGTCAGCATGTAGGTGGTATTTAAAGCCATGAGATCTCCAAAGAGTGAGTATACATATAAGACATAGAAGGTAAAGCATCCTGGTAGCCATAGAGTGTTCAGGGTCTGGGAGGTGGGAAAGAACCAGCAAAGGAACCTGAAATGAGGGATCATGGAGGAAGGAAGAGAAACAGGGAAGTGTGATGTCTTGGAAGTCAAGTGAAGAAAGTATATCGAGAGAAAGAGCCACTGTATCAAAAGTTGTTATTAAGTCAAGATGGAAGAAAACCAAGAATTTCAAAGCATTTCTTATTACTGATTAAGTAAAAAATGATAAATGAGTTTTACTAAGTTTTTTTTCTTCAAAAGCCTTCACCCTTTAATCTTTCATCAGCTGGGGATGAAGTGCTGTTGCCTCTTCTGACTTTGCAAATCCCTGAATTGTTGGACTCTGTGTATTCCTTTTTATTCCTGATTTCATGGGTTACTATTTCTTGAAGTGCTTTGGCAAATGCAACCAGTGATAACCAAGTAAACTATTAGCAGTCTGTTTTTCAAAATACTTCCCCTAGACCTACAATATGATTTGGTACATGAACTGTCTCCCGAGTTATTGTAAATGGTTGTTTATCAAATGCTTTGCTACTTCATAATGTGGGCTTCCATCTTTCCAGCCTCCAATATAATTTTCTCCACTGCTCACTTTCTAAGGCAATGGTACTTATTTTAAGGTTTTTGGCAGTGACCACTTCTAGAACCAATCAAATGCTAGGCAGTCCACAAATTTCAGTGGCCTAGAAGGGCAAGCACTTGTTCTTCACTCACAGAAAGTCTGCTGCAGGTTTGTGAGCCTCTTTAAGGGATAGTCTTCCATGCCTGGTTCAGCCTGGCATACCTAGAAGCCCTGGAGGAGAAAACTGTTGGAGAGCCGAGCACCAGCCGTTCAGTTCTTCCCCTAAGAGGTTACATGCACCTCTCCCAAAGCAAAAGTCAGATGGCCACTCCTAATTTCTACAAGGAGGAGAAGAACAATCCTGTGCCTGGTAGCATTTGGGGACGTGTATCAGAGAACAGCTTCAAAGTCTGCCGTGTAAGCTGTTTTCATTTTGTCTTTATAATCACAAATCAGGGTAAAGCCATTTTAACTTACTATTTCTTCTCTTGCATAAGGGCAAAACAATTCTCTTGAAGGCAGTTTTTGCCTTATCTTTGGATATCTTCGAGACTCTGGATACAGAAGAATAAGCATGCTATAAGCAGGTAAAGCTTTGAGTAAAACACCAAAAATCCTTTAGGAGGGAAAATGTACTAGGTTTTTATGGCTTAAATCCTGCCCTAGAGTAGTTTTGCTGTTAGTAGAACCCAAAAGTAAAACTACGTCAGCCCTTCACCAGACCTCTGCTTTGTTACTGCTGCAATGTCATTCCAAGGTCCCACCTTTGTTGTTTCTACTTTAATTTCCACAAGATTGCATTGAAATAGCACCTATTTTTAGCTGCTACTTGCCTCACCTTTCTTTTCTCAAAGTCCATCATCCTTTGTTATTCCAACAGAAGCTAACTTGTGGTCTCTCTAAGTACTTTTGTTACAATTGATGATACCTTAAAGCAGACATACCACCCTTGATGCAGACATCATTTTAAATAGTTCATCTTGGCATTCTCTGAGAACAAGTTATTATGCCATCAGTGAAATGCTTACATCCAGGTCTGGTCAAGGGAACTCTCTTTGTCAGAAAAAGAGGATCTGGCAGAGGTGATGAACCCCATTAAAAATCTCTGTATTCCATTTGATTCGATTCCTTCTTGTAAATTTACAGTACAGGTGGGGGAAAATCAATGCATATAAAAGTGATTTGCTTTGGACAGATCTATGATTTTACAAAAATAGCTAATTTCTCAGATTAACTTATTGTATGTAGTGATATGTAGTTCATAAGTTACATTCATAGAGTCACTCTTTTCTGGGTCTCACTCAGTAAATAGGGAAGACATTTCTTATTCTTGTTTTACCAAATCCAGGCTTACTAACAGTCACATAGTTAGCTATTGAGAATGCTGAAATTAAAACCCATATTATCTAGTTTCCTTTTGTCCCATTTCCACAAGCAATTTCCTAGACAATACAAAATGAAGAGTATCATTTATTTCTTATTATGACCTGCTATTTGATTTTATATTCATTAAACAAATAATTGTACAGAGCAGCACACGAGGCTATTAAAGTAGTACCCTTGCTATCTGAGTGTTTTCAGCTATTTAAGGTGCTCGGGGTGGTTTGGAACTATATGTACCTCCAGAAAATTATGTTCTTAAAGCCAGTCCATTCCTGTGGGTGTAAACCTATTGAAGTAGGACATTTTGATAAGGTTACTTCAGTTAAGGTGTGGCCCAGGGTGGGTCTTGATCCTCTGACTAGAGTCCTTCCTAAGAGAATGAAATTCAGAGAGAGAGAAAGTCACAGAAGCAAAAAGCTGAAATCAAGGAAACCCGGGAGAGACCAGCAGACGCCACCATGTGCCTTGCCATATGACAGAGGAGTCCAGGATTGCTGGCAGCCCTTCTTTAAGAAGAAAGCATTGCCTGATGATGGCTTGATTTGGACATTTTTCTCAGCCTTGAAACTGTAAGCTTATAAGCTAATAAATTCCCTATGTTAAAGCCAACACATTTCATGGTATCTGCTTTGAGAAGCTTAGCAAATTAAAACCATAGTTTCTGCATACTTTCGCAAGGGGCATCTGATGGTGATTCATTTGTGGGCTCTTTAAATCTACTCCTACTCTAAAAAGGAGGGATTGCCTTTATGACTAATAGCAAAATTTTAATTGTTTTTGATCAGTGGGAATGTTTTAGCATCTTGAACAGCGAGCGCTCTTTTGGTTTCAGTATTCTATTCATTTGACTTGTTACAAAAATCAAGCATGCACTGCTCTCTTTACCTTTTCATTTTGTTGATCATACTTGAAGTTTTGGAATCAACAATTTGATGGGATATACTAAAAGCCATTACTTATTTGCACTAGGAGGATTGACTCATCATTTAATCATTAATTTTTGGGGCCATTTATTAAGTCAAATAGAGGTAGGGGTCAGACCCCTAAGAAGGACAATCTTTGAACTCTGGGTTAAGTTGCTTTTCCACTAGGTAATTCTCTACTCTTGGGCAATTTACTGCTCTGTACTTATTTCTTTATCAGCTGCATAGAGGAAATCATCACCCAGTATTTAAGAGAGCATATGTGATATTCAATTTTATTTTAATTTTGATGGAAAAAATGTCACATGGACAAGATATTAGTCATAAATTGTATAGGACTAAGACAATGACAAAAAAGAATAGTTTACATGATCCTGTGAATGGCCATTCTCTATGAATCTGTTGAAATAACATTTTCCGGAGAAAAACATCAGTTATAATTTGAAGTTAAATTTAACATTCATTAGAAAATTGGATTTCAAAATTTAAATAAAATTAAGACAATTTAAAAACTGACTTAAAGGGTACATGCAAAAAATATTAGGCATGAGTTAAAAATAGATCAATATCACTTCCACTTCCAGGTAGAATGTAACAGGCCACAGAAGATTAGTGTGCTCGCTACAAAACAAAACAAATAAAAAGTCTCATAACATTAAAAAAAATATTTAAAAGAAATAGGAGAGCTGTGGGGGCAACAGAGGTTAGATGAACTAAAATTCCTGATAGGAGAGAACATATCAGGTGAGAGAGTATTCTCTGGCTGTTTTTTTTTTTTTTAACATAAACAATAAATGTATAGTAAAAGTTGTGGACTTACAAAGCAAACATTTATAACATCATACAGGGATCCCATACATCAGCCCTCCACCAAAACCTTACATTGTTGGGAGACATTTCTAACAAGTTATGAAAGAATATTGTCAAACTCTTACAAAATGTAGTCCTTATCTTACATTTGGTGTATTTTCCCCCAACCCGCCCTATTATCATTTAAAAAATATATCTTTATGATAGAAGTTGTAAACTTACAAAGCAATTGTGCACATGTGCAGAATTCCCAAACAACACCCCTCTATCAACATACCACACTGTGGTGGAACATTTGCCACAGATTATGAGATAATATCATCCGCCCATTACCAGGTCCATAGTGTACATTTGGCACACACTCTCCATACTTCCCCATTATCAACACAGTACATCTTTGGCATAGATGCAAGAATATTGCATTATTACTGTTAACCACAGTCCATAGGTCACTCCAGTTGTATTTTCCCATGCCTCTCTACTTTCCCACCACCCTGCAACAGTGATGTACATCTGCTCTAGCTCAGAAAGGACATTCTTGCATCTGTACCATCAACCGCAATTCTCATCTACTTCTAGGTTTACTGTGCTATTCAGCCCCTAGATTATTCTCTAACTTTCTGTCAATTGGCATTTACATCCCTAGACTACCATTTCCAGCCACATCCCCATTTATAAACTAGCTGTTACTCACTATAATGTGTTACCATCAACTTTGTACATTTCCCTACTTTTACAGTAAAGATAATTAAAACTTCTTCATACAATATCAGTAGTACATTTCAGTCCGCGTCTTATCTCCTTTAAGAATCCACCACCTGCCACTAGGTTTTGAAGATATTTGCCTACATTTTCTTCTAGAAGCTTTATGGTTCTTGCTTTTTATATTTAGGTTTTCTATTCAATTTAAGTTAATTTTTGTATTAGGTGTGAGATAGGGGTCCCCTTTCCTTCTTTTGCTATGGATATCCAGTTTTCTCAGCACTATTTGTTGGATAGACTGCTCTGCCTGAGTTGGGTGGGTTTGACAGGGTAGTCAAAAATCACTTGACCATAGATGTGAGGGTCTGTTTCTGAACCATCAATTTGGTTCTATTGGTCTATGTGCCTGTCTTTAAGCCGGTACCATGCTGTTTTTACCACTGTAGCTTGGTAATATGATTTAAAGTTCAGAAATGAGAGTCCTCCAACTTTGCTTTTCCTTTTTAAGATGTTTCTGGCTATTCAGGTCCCCTTACCCTTCCAAATAGATTTGATAATCATGTTTTCCATTTATTTAAAAAAATGCTGGTGGAATTTTTATTGGGATTGCATTGAATCTGTATATCAATTTGAGTAGAATTGACATCTTAATGATATTTAGTCTTCCAATCTGTGAGCATGGAATGTTCTTCCAATTATTTAGGACTTTTAAAAATTTCTTTTAACAATTAGTTATAGTTTTCTGAATACAAGTGCTTTACATCTTTGGTTAAGATTATTCCTAAATATTTGGCTTTTATCTGTCATATTTTATTTTCACCTCTCTTTTGACACTTTTAATTACTTTTATTGATATAATCTTCATTTCAGGCCTCTCTCTCCTGTCTTTTCTTTTTAGGCTGTAGCACATCCTTTAGTATTTCCTGCAAAGCAGGTCTCTTGGTTACAAACTCTCTGTTTCTGTTTATCTGTGAATATTCTAAACTCACCCTCATTTTTGAAAGACAATCTTGCCGGATATAAGATTCTTGGCTGAAAGTTTTTCTCTTGCTGTATCTTAAATATATCATACTACTGTCTTCTTGCCTCCATGGTTTCTGGTGAGAAATCAGCACTTAATCTCATTGGGTATCCCTTATATGTTATACATTGTTTTCTCTTGCTGCTCTCAGAATTCTCTCTTTGCCTTTGGCATTTGACATTTTGATTAGAATGTGCCTTGGAGTTGGCCTATTCACATTTTTTCAGATTGGAGTACGTTGTGATTCTTAGACATGGATATCTATGTCCTTCAATAGGGTTGGGAAATTTTCTACCATTATTTCTTCAAATAATCCTTCTGCCCCTTTTCCCTTCTCTTCTCCTTCTGGGACACCAATGGCACATATGTTTGCATGTCTCTTGCTGTTGTTTAGTTCCCCAAGACCTTGTTCAAGTGTTTCCAATATTTTCTTCATCTGTTCTTTTGTATGTTCACTTTCAGAGGCAATTTCTTCAAGCTCACCAATCCTTTTTTCTGCCTCCTCAAATCTGCTATTATATGATTACAGTGTATTTTTAATTTCATTTATTGCGCCTTTCATTCCCATAAGATCTGCTATTTTTCTATGTATGCATTCAAATTCTTCTCTGTGCTCATCCAATGTCTTCTTAATATCCTCATTTTCTTTAGCCATCTCATTGAATTTATTAAGATTTGTTTGAACATCTATGATTAGTTGTCTCAACTCCTTTATGTCATCTGGAGTTTCTTTAACTGGGCCATATCTTCCTGTTTCTTGGTGTGGATTGTAACTTTTTGTTGGTGTCTTGGCATCTGGCTTACTAGAGTATTTATTGTGGGTGCAGTTTTTCTCTTTAGTTTAGGGCTCCCTGCCCTTTCTCTCTTGCTGTGTAGTAGGAGCCAAGGATGTAGTTGGTGGTGTAAGCTGTGAGGCTCAGGCTGCCCTCAGTGCCCCAAGGACCGATGAGGCTTCTCCCAAATTTCTCCTTTGCCAGGGGTAGAGACAGAGCCACAGCTGTGTGGAATAATCCACCTCATGCAGGCCGAGACTGTAGTTGCCCAGAGAGACTGATGAAGCTTCACGCCCCTTTTCCCCCTGCCTGGGGGGTAGGGGGCGGGAATGGAGCTGCAGGTGTGGACAGCAATCTATGCAGTGCAGGTCCAAGATGACTGCAGTTGCCCCAGTAGACTTTCGATTATTCAGTCTGTGCCAGCTAAAAGTACCTGAGTTACCTGGATAGGCTGGTGCAGGGCCCACCAGCTTCTTCCCTGCTTGAGGTGGGGCTGAAGCCTAGGCTAGGGCTGCAGGCCAATCTGGGTGAAAGAAACCGGTCTCTACCGTCACTGTGGTTTTCAGTCAGCCCGGCTTCCCCTCATGCTGGGGTGGAGTCAAAAACAGCAGCTACCAGCCTCCTTCTGACTTGGACAGGTTCAATATTCAGCCCTTCTTAGGGTTATACTTTAGCCAGCTGAACTGCCTAATCAGTAGCTGAAATCGGTGGCCAACTGTCTCTTCCTCCCCTGTTTTTGGGAAACGGAGCTTCCAATTCCTGCCACAGAATAGCTCCTGGGGTGGCTTGTACCTCCAAAGTAGGATGATCACTGGCCTCTACAGCATGGCCTGTAATTTCCCAGAAAGGCTGGCGCAGCTCCCCTCATCTTCCTGTCCGAAGTGGGCCTGGGGCTTAAGCTGGAGCTGCAATCTGACTTAGACGGAAAAAAGCCGGTCCCTACCAGCACTGTGATTTTCAGTCAGCCCCACTTCCCCTCCTGTCAGGCCGGAGTTAAGATGGCGGCTACTGGCCACTTTCTGACTTGGATAGGTTCAAACTTTAGCTGTTCTTGGGATTATACTTTAGCCCACCGAATTTACTAATCAGTAGCTGAAGTTCGTGCCCAACCGTCTCTTCCTCCACTGTTTTTGGGAAGTGGAGCTTCCAATTCCAGCTGCGGAACAGCTCCTGAGGCGGCTTGTGCCTCCAGGGAGGATGGGTACCAGCCTGGAAACGTGGAGTGCTCTACTCACGATCTTTTCTGCAGATGGGCATCTCCTCCTTCCATTCTTTCAAGGATGCTACAGGATGCACTTCTGGTCTCCTGGAGCCCCCAAAGAAATCCTTTAGTTAGCTCTGGGTGATTACTAACTGCCCTGTAGCAGGAGCTGATTCTAGGAGCACTTTACTCTGCTGCCATCTTGCTGGTTGTCCCTGGCTATGTTTTTTAAAAATATTTTTTTGTTTTTTGTTTTATTTAGAGGAGAGGCATTTGCTGATTCTGTGTGTTAACAGTGGGTTGCAAAGGCAGGGAGCCTATCCTGGGAAAAAGAGAAACCACCCAAACCTTTCCGGGTCATACAGGGTTTGTATAGCAACAGAAATAGCAGTTTTTTTTTTTTTTTAATGGAAATTTTGCTCTGGTCTGGTGTACTGGGCACTGGGGAGATAGGTCACAGTATTTTGAGAGGTAGAGTGAAGTCTCCCGCAGTCTTGAGGTGTGTAGGGAACAAAGATCCATCTGGGAGAAAACACACAGCTCATCTTTCCATGAAGATTTTTTGGCAGATTTTAAAACAATGCTTTGGGAGACGAGAGAGCTGGTTTGGAAACTCTGAAGACAGAGATGGATCTCCCACAGTTTTTCAGGGCTGAGGACACGTAGAACTATTAGGCTATATATCCAAAGCCTTGAAAGTACAGGCCTAGGAACATAAATGAACCAGAGTTAGACTAGGTCTTACTCAAACTGCAAACTGATCCCAAGCCAGATTAATTTCTGATTGGTTTGCACTGATCACTTACCTTATCAAGAAATGGGGAACTGTCTTTAGTGGAAGATAATATAATATATTGGAGTATGGACAGTTCTTTTATAAACAATATACAAGATGCAATAAAAAAATAACCAGATACACAAATAGGCAATCCAGTGTGACTGATACTGAATCAAAAAGGCTGACAAGCATTTCAGACTTAGAAATGAGCCAGATTTGGAGTTAGCTTATAAGGTCTTTAAAATAACTACAATAATGTGAACTGAGGGTATTTACCAGCATATCAGCAATTAAAATAAATACTAAAGGGGAGTGGGTATAGCTCAGTGGTTGCACGTCTGCTTCGAATGTCCTGGGGATGGAACCCAGGACCTCCTAAAAAAACAAACAAACAAACAAAAAAACCAACCAACCAAACAAAAAACCCCCCCACAAAAACAAAACAAAACCAAAAACAGCCTAAAACAACAACAAAAACAACAATAACCAACCAACCAAAAAAAAAAAAAAAAACCTAAAGAAAATTCTTCAGGCAGAGGTAAAATGATCCCAGATAGAAACATGGACATCCAGGGAGGAATAACAATACCAGAAAAGGTAAATATAAATGAATACTGACAATGAAAAGCAATAACCTAATGTCTTTTAGATTTTAAATTATAGGTGACATGACAAAAATAACGTCAAAGGTAGAATTAGAGTAAAAGAAACTAAAGGATTCTAAAGCACCTGCAAAAAATAATAATTTGTATTACACAGTACTGAGGAAATGATGAACATTTAAATCTCCAGGATAAATACTTAAAATGGTGACTGAATGTAAAACTAACAAGTGAATGGAAAAAAAAAAAAAAAAAGGAATTGTAAAATAGTTGAATACGTTCAAAAAAAGATAAAAGAATAAAAAAGGATTACAAAATGAACCAAATTAAAAAATATAGTAATAAGATAACTGTAAGCCCTCACTATGTCCAGTAATGCCTTTAAATGTCTATGGGCTAATTATTACAAAGAAAAGCCTAAGATTGTAAAATTGGATAAAAGACAAAACACCTACAAGCTCTTAAAATAGAAAGATGGAAAAATAAAAATGCAAGTATGAACCAAAATAAAATTTATATAACTGTACCAAAAATCAGAAACTATATTTTAAAGCAAGAAGCTTTACGAGAAATGAAGAGGCCAATTTATAACATTAAAAGGGGTCCATCCAATAGGAATATCACCTTTGCCCCACAAAATTAGCTTCAAATTATAAAAGAAATAATTGACAGAAATAAAGATAATATAGACAAATCTACACTGGCAGATTACTTGAATATACTTTTCTCAATAGCTGATGAAACAAGTAGACAAATGAACACCAGAAAGGATATAGTAGATCAGAATCATGCAATTAGTAAGTCTGACAAAATTGAGTTACATAGAAAACTGCCTCTATCAAATCCCATTCCTTTCAGATTCACATGAAACATTTGCCAAAATCCATCAAATTTCGGCAGTAGGGAAAGTCTCCAAATTTCAAAATATTGAAAGTATTTATGTACATGTTTTATGATACAATGAAATTAAGCTGTACATCAATAACAAAAATTTTAACTGTATGTCATCCCCTGCTACATGGGAATTAAATAATATCCATTTCATTTTTAAAATCCGTAGTTAAAGTAATTTATTTTAACATTTGGTTTCTTTTCTGATATATTTAGTGCCAAGACATTCCTCCATACACTGTTTTAGCTACACCCACGTTTTTGTTGTGTGTTACTATCGTTATCATCTAGTTAAAAATGTTTTCAAAATTCCAGTTTGATTTCTTCTTTGCATCAAGGCAATGGAGAAACTATCATCTGAAGTCTTGCTGACAGGAGGGAAAAGATAGCTTTGCAGGGCCTCTCACTGGCAATTAAATGCTCTAGCTTGGAAATAAATAATACACATGATTTCTACAAGCACCCCACTGGCCTGAATCAGTCTTATGGTGAGTGCAATCCTATCACGTGCCAGGAAGGTGGAGAGCTGGAAATATTTGGTGAAGATACATATCATAGAAATGCTAAAATTGTACAAGATAAATGATAAAAGAATGTTAAGCTGTTTTATAAGTTTCCCAGTTCATGACAAAACACAATCTGAATAGACCATATGCTGAGAGCATTTCTGAATTTCTTTTGATGGGACCTTTAATTTTTGGGGTAGTCAATTGCTCTGTTGGCATGTTTTTGGATGGCATTGATCATCTAGGTAGGAGTGATGGCAAAATACTAATAAGAACACAATTAACTATTTAATTTGATACAGTTTTTACAGCAGTAAAATAATTTCATGCATTAATGGAAAAGAGGAGGCAATTACATAATCACCTTAAGTTTTTCATTATCATTAAAAAGAGATATTGTGTCAATTACGTTGTGAAAGTTTGAGATTTTTTTTGTGAATCCCCAAAATAGAAAGGTTATGTTTGTAATCTGATCTATTCTTCTGGGAGTGATACCCTTTGATTATATTGGATTCATTGAGGGGCCCTTGATTAAATTACCTGTTAAGGGCAGGACTTTGATTTGACCATTTTAGTAAGGCGTGACTCAGGTTGAGTCCCCACCCCCTTGGTGGGCCAATATAAATGGACACTCACTCACTCAAGAAGACATGCTGGAAGAGAAAGCTCTGTCATTTTTGGTCCTGGGGCCCTGGGGAGGGATGAGGCATTTTCTGGTACTTTGCATCCACACCCCTTTGGCAGACCTGATACATGTGTACTAGAACATATCAGTGTTAGAATATATATATATATATAGTCTGTATGAAGCCATTAAACACATTTTAATATGAGAATGTAGATAATTTATTTGCATATAATAAAGTATGCTTCAAAATAATTTTTATGAACCAAACTTTCTTTTCACAGGGTATATGCAAAAAATAGAGAATTACTTTCAACAGGGAGATATGATTCCTGTTGTAACAGACTTTATAAATTAATAATTCCCCATTGCAAAAGCCAACATATTTCTGGTATATTGCTTTGGCAGCCTTTTGCAAACTAAAACACTGATCCTCCCTCTTATTAAACTGTCTCAATCTCAGCTTTCTCATCTACAAAAATTTGAATAGACACCCCCGGGGTACATATGGCACAAGATTACAAGGACAAACAAATGAAATGAAATAAGTGTAAGTGCTCTATCAAGTGAGACTCACTATGCACATGTAACTAAATACTTTAAGGTGTTCTATGTGTAGTGCTGGAAGTCCTTCCGCTAGGAATCAGAATGTCCAATGCCCACGTATCATATAAATGTAGGGAACTATTTTAATTGGCTGCTCAGGAACTTTGAAGTTATACTTCAAACTTCACTGTGCAAATGGACCGTTTTTGAATAGCAGGTATTTACAAAGGTTGGTCTTCATTGGCAGTTACAACAAAGAAACTGCTCAGAGCCACTGGAATCAATACCCTTCTGCCCTAGAACTTGAATTAAATGAACTGGTAGTGAAGATGAGAAGGTATAAAAGCATAAACATGCGAATTTTGGCTTCAGAATAGTAATTAGAGCCAGGGTTTCACAGTGAATTATTTATATTTCTGTCATCCGAGGACTCCCAGAGGGCAACTGGGCTAATTCACATACTGTAATTCAACGAACAATTCTAAGCTTTTATTTTCTAATAAGCTGTGGAGAGTTCTTAATTGGTAATTATAAAATGATTATACCTTGTCTGTGAAAAACACATTTCTCTGACCATATGGATGTGATTATGCAATTACATTTCAAATTTGCTTGAACAGTGTTCAACATAGGAATCCTAATTCTGGTCTGATCTGGCAGGTAACTTGGGCATGGTTTAGGGACACCCTCAAGTACCAACACAGTGTTCCTAATCTTGAAGTCATTTCACAACTGTTCTTGTGTTCCCTGAAACACCTGAGCAGTAGCAGAGGTTTTATTTCATTGTTCAGTTTTCATTTTGAACATAATTCTCTTTTTAACATATATTTATTTTTAACTGTGGTAAAATATATATAACAAAATCATATTACCCACTTTAAGTGGACAATGCTTTGACATAAAGTACATTGGCAATACCATGTAACTCACCACTATTTATTTCCAGATGCTCAAAAAAATTTTTTTTTGTTTTATTTCTAGACTCTTTATCATCCTAAATAAAAACTCATACTCATTTAGCAATAACTTCCCATTCCTACCTCCTGCCACCCCTGGTAACCATGTTCTATTGTAAGTATCTCATATAAGAGAAATCATACACTATTTGTCCTTTTGTGTCTGGCTTATTGCACCCACATGATGTTTTCAAGGTTCATCCACATTGTATCAGGTACCAGCACTTGACTCCTTTTAATTTTAGTCAAGATCTTTAAATCTTACTGAATCCCAGTAGCTTTTATATTTCAATATTTATTTTCTTTTATTGAATAAAACTTTCGTAGTTAAACAAGAAATGCCCCTAATGCATATTTACAATAATCAGACCAAGAAGGAGAATTTAATAATAATAAAATATAATAAAATATAATAAAATAAAATAAAATAAAATAAAATAAAATAAAATAAAATAAAATAAAATAAAATATAATATAATATACTGATGGCTCCAAAAATGTAACAATCCAAACAAATGTAGCTCAGGAGAGTTGATAAAGAATGGAGTTTTAATAGAATCTAAACAGGGATACTTTGAGGATGAAAGAGGATGCTAACCAGATGGGGACCTGTGAAAATAAGTTTAAACTGGGATCATTCAGGGCAAACTTGGATGTCTGTGTATGTGTGATATTTGGCTAATTGTGCTGCACACAATTGTGCTGCACAATGAAAAGCAGCATCTATGCATTGCTGTGTATGCATTTATTGTGTACTTGAATGGCTATTCTCTGCCAGGCTCATTAGTTGATGGATGTACCAAGATTAATTAGGCTTAGACCTCTAGAGCTTGAAGAAACATTATCCTGTGAACCTAGTGAATCCTGAGGTTAGGGAAATGAATGACTGAGGTGGGGGTGCTTCTCCAGCTGACTCTGTGTTTAACCTGGAGGTTGAAAACTGGCATGAACATTCCATACTGGTGTCTAAATTAGTTTACTTTTAATGTCACATGGGCCTGTCAGGAAGATGCTTTTAGTTTTTAAATGGGACCAAAATACTTCATCCAGACCAAACATTTACCGAATCATTTAAAGCTGCATTGTCCATTCTTGGTGGCCACATGGGACAATTTAAGTTTAAATTTTAATGAATTAAAATGCAATTAAAGTTTGAAAATTCAGTTCCTCTATGAGGCACATTTCCAGTGCCCAATAGCTACAAGTGGCTGCTGGGTACCATGTTGATTGGTGCAAAGTAGAATAATTCCCTCATCGCAGAACGTTCTATAGGACAGCACTGACCGAAACACATTACACACTTCTAAATGAAATGCACATAGTGATTTTCTTTCATCAGCTTTCCCTCTTAGGCCACTTAGACCATCGCACACTCTTCCAAAAGTTTGTGAAATGCCTTTATTTGCTCAATCATTCATTCACTCATTTAACACATAGTCATTAATTGTCTACTCTTTGCCAGGCACAGGAAAGAATAAGCCAGAAAAAGGACATGCATGCTCTTCTTATTTGATTCAAACAATATAAGTATTGTAAATGTTGAAAATATTCCCTTTTTACAAGTTTGAATCTTATAATTGGTAGGTGTATTAATTTATGTTGGGCTTTCTAACACAGTTAAATATTTAAGTAACAAATACATGATAAAATATGGGTCAGGAAAGTGAAATTCAAGTATGAACTGATCAATGATCTCAGAGTATCCCTACCATTGCTTATTGAGAATTTCCTCCTTTTTTTTTTTCTCAAATGCTATAATTTTATTAACATCAAACCTCAGAGGAGATGATTGCCTGTTATAAGAAAGTGAACCTGAGAGTAAAACTCAAATAAGGTAGTACACAGATCCAGAAAATTTACAAAAATACTATTAGAGAAACATTGCAAAAAATGAGTTATAAGCAATACAAAGTAATATTTGCAAGGATATGACAAATTACAGCTTATATGGACTTTTGAAATTAGTGATAAAGAAATGTAATGACAGAGAAATATAATCATCCTTTTAGTCTCAGGATTTTTAAATAAAATTTTATTGAAGTATATCATACATATATGCACATAGTCTCATTTTGATTTTTATATTCAATGTACTAAAAAAGCAAAGCAAAACTTGACTGTTTGAAGAGGGTTGGTTTGATTCTTTAGTGAGAAGAGATTATGGTCTGAAAATAACCTGAAGTATGGAAGATTTACCTAGGATCTAAAGGCATTAGTTCAGAAAGCTAGGGTTAAACAATAGAATGAGTTACTTAGGGAAGGCTAACTTATTTCCTATTTTTCAAGGGCATTTTGCCTAGAAAAGGAGTGGGATTAGACTGTGGGAAATGTCAGTTGTTTGTAAGATGGCATTTAAGGGGAACAGAGTTTTATGAGCCAGTCACATTTTTCTCCCAAGCTCCATGTGAGATCAGTATTCCTTTGATTTAAAAACCAGTGCTATCTCTTCTATAGCCAAGTTATCCACACTATTGATTTCCCGTGTATTTTCTGGTTGGTTTCCAGAGACCCCATCTTCTGTGAGTAGTCTTCATATTTCTCTCTTTCTGCTGAGGTCACCAGTGACTTCCCTGTCACTAAATAGCACGGGCCTGGTTTGGTCCAGGTCCCCTCCTATCTTCAGGCAACAGTTGACATGATTGGTCACTTCCTCATCTCGTGTCTGCACCTCTCACAGTATCGCTATTGATTCTAGCTCCAAAACCATCGTCCTGACTCGAGCCACCAACAACTTTGGGTTACTGCTTCTTCCCCAGCTATTGCTCTTGCTACCCTATAATTCAGTTCATAGATCTTATTAAATTTATAATATAAATTAGGTCTTGTAATTCCCTACTTAAAACCTTCGACTTGCCATTGCGTTTAGAATAAGATCTAACCTTCTTAACATAGTAGGAACTTGTAGGCCATTGCAAGGACTGTACTTTTATTTGGATTAGAAGACAAGCCATTAGAGGATATTGAGTTAGGGAAGTGATGTGATCGGACTTAACTTCTAATAGGTAAAGTGGATCATTTGTGAAATCAGTGAGATGCTGCATTTAGCCATGGCCTACCAGCACTCGACAGAACAAAACAAAGGGTACAAGAGGGTACTCTATGCTTGCCACCCAACTCAAATATTATGTCTCCAACAATCCTTCATCAGTCATTTTTTATAATAGACCTTATTTTTTAGAACAGTTTTAGATTTATAGAAAAATTGAGAAAATTGTATATAGTTCTTACAACGTCCACATCCTCCCACCAAATTTCACCTATTATTAACATTATTTTACTTTGCCAGGGCTGCTATGACAAAAATACCACAGCGTCACTGACTTAAACAATTTTACATTATCAGTTGTGTGGCAGTTTGAGATCATTTATGAATCTCAAAAAGAGAGATTGTGCTTGTAAACTAATCTATTCCTCCGGGTGTGATAACCTTTGAATGCATTAGATTCATCTGACATGTCTTGATTAAATTACATGTTAAGATTAAGGCTTTAATTCCACCACATTGGTAGGCGGTGACTTAGGGTTGAGTCCCTGCCCCCTTGGTGGTCTGATAGAAACTGACACTCACTCAAGAAGACACATGGAAGAGGAGAGAACTTGTCATTCTGTCCTGCCATGTGACAGAAAGGAGAAGGCTCAAACTGCTAAAGCCCCAGGAACAGAGGTGAGTCATTTGCCTGGTAGTTTGCAGCCAAAGAGAACAGAGCAGCTGAGCAGCTGAGGAGGCCTGAGAGACCGGGCAGAGATTGCCTGCCATCTTGCTTCAACACGTGGCAACAGACTTTGGTGAGAAAACAGCCTTGTGATGGACTCTTTATGGCCTTGTAACTGTATGCTTTTACCTCAAATAAATACCCTTCATAAAAACCAACAGCTTTCTCGTACTTTGCATTAGCACCTCTTTGGCTGACTAATTCAAGCTAATATTCTGTTGCGGCAGAAAAAGTCACTCTTAAAACTTCCTGCTTTCCTCTTCAGTTTTAGTTTAATCACAAAAAATATATATAATATTATGTCTATATGTGTTACTCATTGCTGAGCCAAGTAGTATAATTTTAAATCTTCCTTTCTTGTGTAGCTTTTTATTTTTCCTTTAGTTTCCAATAGTCTTTCTTTTCCTCTTGCAATAATCCTTTCTTTCAAGCTCTATCAGATGAGGTATGCTCTACTTCTCCCCTCACCTTTATACAGGAGAGGCCCCCTGAGCTCCTATTCCGTCTCCTGCTATGTACTGGAACTCTTAGATTACGCTTACTTAACAAAATTTTAACAGAATAGGTGGACAATATTCTAACTAAATATTTACAAATAGTTTCAATTTACAGTAGAACTCAATAGAACAAAAAATAGCTATAAAAGTAATAGAGATTAAGTTTTGTGTGGGGGGATGTCAGAGTGACAATCTCAGCACATCAGAGTTCAGAAATATTTAGTAAATTAAATATCCGATTGAAGGGAAGATGGTATCGAGCACAGTCACCTTTCTGAGTAGGCAAAAATTGTTTCTTTAACTTTTCCAGTTTTTATATTAATTAGTCTCCTTGGCAGACAAATTGCTCATAGAAATTAAAAAATGTGTGGAGACTGAATTCATTATGTATCTTGTACAATAGCAGGAAAACATTAGCTAGATGGGCTGACAAAAACAGTCTAAAAAGCCCCAACTCTCCAGGGTATCCAGATGCAAAGATGCAATAGAGGCCGTTTTTAACCTCCATTTCACTTTTACTCTGACACCTGTTTAACAGTAGCAGGGGGTTTGTAACATTAATCTGCTAACATAATTCATAAACTATGATAAGTCACATTTTCACTTCATAGTCACTTGGACAAATCAAATGTCATTTATTAATTGGGCTCCGTTTACATGATGTTTCCTTCCCACAGTGTGTTGGCAGTATGAAGAATTTTCACAGGAATGAACATTTTTTGCTCTTACTAGAAATCACAGGCTTAATTTGCTTAAATTACAGAATTCTTTAATTTACACAAAGAACTCAATATCCTGAATTATTTTCATGTGGAAATATCTTAATTTAGTAAACAGGCTATGACCTGGCACAGTGCCTGGGAAAGGGCACCCAATAAATATGTATCACATGAAATATTGATGTGTTAAGAAAAAACATAATGGATTGCCTAGTTATTTCTCCCTAGTGGTGGATAATACAAAGATGTTGTCGATAACCTATTACATATATTAATGATTTGTGTCAGTTCTTTGAAATCCCCAAATCCAATGAAAATATTGTTGTTTTTTTAAGTGAAATACCAGAAATGCAAATAATATTCAGTGTGAGAAGAAGCAGGCTGAACATTATGTCAGCTAATTTCTAAATAATCAATAATCAAATAATTAAGTTATTCCTAAGTAAATATTTTATTCCAAATTGAAATGTGGTCTCTGTACAGCATCATTCATTTCCTGAGGTTAGTTTGGCTTGTCTTGCAGTGCCTTGGAAATAATGGAGACTTTTAGATTTTACTCATCCCTATGTAAACAGAAGACAGCATGTTAATCTAGTGCCTCAGATCTTATCTTTACTTCCTTGATAATAGACAACTCAATAATGGAAAATGTTGTCTTATTAAGTAGATATCTCCCCATTCATTTGTTTATCCAATTCTTTTCATTCAGTATTTCTTGAAGGTGTATTATGTGTTAGCATGTGGTTGCTGGACAGCCAGTGTTTAATAGACCCAGGCCCCTTTGACCTCATAGAGTCTAATGGGCAGACAGATTGTAATCAGAAAATTAGAAAAATCAATGGAGAAAAGGTACACACACAAACTGGGGACTGAACCTACTCTGACGAGTGTGTGTGTGTGGTGGAGCAGCCCTGACGATGGATCATCGAGGATTGTGAAGGAGAGTCTATGGTTACAAATGGAGGCTGATGATGCCTGCCCAAGACAGAAGAAAGAAGCTCCTGAACTGAACTGCAGATTGGATTAACTGACCTCTAAGTTTCCTTATAAACTCAAGGTTATGTGTTTCTCTATATCCCTAAGGATCCAGTTTCATAAAAATAATTATTTTGCATTGCATTCACTCAATATGAAAATATTTTGCCAAACTTAACACTGTTGACACAGAATAAGAGGTACTGACCAAATTAAAACAACAGAATTGTTGAACTGATCATTTTACTCTTGCAAAAAAATATTATTGGACAGTAATTATGTAATGCCCCTCCCATGCAGTGCCCTGGACGTAGGAGATACAGCCTATGGACAGGTAAACACCTGTGCGAGTATCTCTAGAACCACAGAACCAAAGGGTACTTGTCGACTCCTCTGTATTACTTCAGCCCAGTCTTCCTGCTGCTTTCTATCCCATCAGCTACATCTCATGCTAGACCAGGATAATGTCCTGAGTGCAATTAGAGCAGTCAGGGGAAAGTATCAGAGGGATCAACATTGTGTGAAGTCATTGATGATAAATTCCATATATGTGACCAGCCAAGAATTTTGCTGTTTAAAAATTCCTTTTACATGCAGTTCCTCCTTTATTCCTCATTACCAACCTGTGAAACTCATGTTATTATCTGCATTGTGTTGAAGAGAATTTGAGGTGCTTGAATGTTAGATGAATTATCTGAAGTTGCCCAGCTTGTGCCTTTAGGATATACACTCCTCCCCTTTAGGAAGTGCCAACCTTCCTGCTCGACTACAGTTCATTTGCGATTTCTCTTCCACCTTTTCCCTTCAAACTACCCTTGTTCAGTGTGTCCAGATTGTACCTGCTAGGTTGGAGGTAAAGAGGAGCATACAAGTTCAGTTTTTATGCTCTTAAATCCCTAAAGATTGGCCTTTGGCCTTTTCCAGGTCATTGCTGTCTTATGCATAATAATTCTAATAGTAATTTCTGTTATTTTTATAGCAGCTACAATTTATTGAATGCTCCCTACGTGCCATGCACCATGCTAAGATGATGTGTATTTATAATATATATGATGGTATTAATGCACATCTTTACCTTCTTTTGAAGTTTATCAGGAATGCCTCTTAATGGGTGGATACTTGTTGACTTCAGTAATACAAAACATATCCTATCAGGCAGTAGAGAGTAGCACAGAGAACACAGTGCTTGCCAAATAGTCCACTTGCTTCACTTCATTTCCCAGACCTTTGACAGTCAGTGCCACATGACTGGTTCTGGCCAATGGGCTCTGGGTGGAAATGCCACGTGCCACTTCCAGACTGACACATGGAAGAGCTGGCACATGACTGTCTATTTCCTGCCTGAGAAAGACTAAAGAGGCTGCAGGTTCTAGATGATGAAGCTGCAGACTGTGGCGCCTCCATGGTAGAGTGATCACTCGGATCAGAGCCTCCCATCAAACCATGGGAGACGCACAGCAGAAATGAGACCAACTTTTGCTTGGTTGGACCACTGAAATTTGGGGGCTTTTAGTGAAGCCTAACCTAGCCTAAACGTTTATTCTTAGTTTTCTGAAAGATTTATTTTTCTGTATAACATGAGTGTTGAATTTCATTAAACAGCTTTTCAGCACCTATCAAGATTATCACTTTTTTTTTCATATCAAACCTATTGGTATGGAACATTGCATTTAATATGTTTTCTAAAATAAAAACGTCTTATTTCAGAGAGAGAATTTATTTGATTATGGGATAGTATTTGTTTAATGAAGCTTTGGATTTGATTTCATTTAGATTTAATTATACTTGTGAGAATGATCAAAATACGATTTTTTTTTTTTTTTAGTTCTATCTTAGTGAGAGTTTATAAACTGGGCAGTTTAATTTTCCAGTGGTTGAGGAGTATTTTTATAGGTCGAATATTTACCTAGGAATTCTTTTCCCTTTAAATGTTTGGTTAAATCATTTAATCATGGAGATATTTTTGGAAGGAGCTATTTGATAACCTTTTTTCTGTTTTATTAATATCTATAGGTGTATCAATGTTGTCTACTTCTTAATTGAAGCTTGGAGGTTTATATTTTCTAAAAAGTCAATCACTTCTTTGAGATTTTAAAAATCATTCCTATGGACCTATATGTAAATTCCTGTCTATGTATAGTAATATGCTCTTTCTAATATTTAATGTTATATTCATATTAAAATTATGTTTGCACGAGTTTGCTTTTATCAATCCTCCTCTGAAGAATATGTTTTTAGATCATCATTGCTTTGAAAATCTTTTATTAATTCATTACTGCCCTTGTTTTTTCTTTTTGTTCTTTTAATCAGTAAAAAGTTAAAGTTTTTTTTTTTTACATTTCTAAGTAAAGTATTTTTCTTTTACTGTTACGCTCTAATTTCCAGTTTTCCTGCAGTTTTGTGAGAACATGTACTGTATAATTTTCCATTTTCAAATTTAGTAAGGGTTTATTTGCCTTGTCTAGTATATGATGAATATTCACAAATGATTCCTATAACAAATGGAGGGGTGCATAATCTTTTAGTAGGGCATTCCATCTGTGTTTGGTCAAAGCAACTTTGTAAAAATTCTGTTCACATTTTCCATTTCTATTGCATTTGTTTTTCAACCTTGTATTTTGATGTTATTTTAAGCTTAGAGAAAATTTGCAGAAATAAAGTCGTTGTAAGAATTTCATGGGCACTTTACCTAGCTCCATGAGTGTGTTAGCTAGCTCTCTATTGCTGCCACAGACTCAGTGGTTTAAACCCATGCACACTTGTCTTCTTATAGGTGTGTAGCTCATAAGTCTAAAAAGGATCCCCATGATATTGGCAGCTCTGTTCCTTTCTGGAGGCTCTGGGAAGGTTCCTTTTCCTTGCTCATTCTGTTTGTAGAGTTCATTTCCTTGTGGTTGTCCCATTTCCTTGCTGGCTGTCAGCTGAGGGTCCTTTCCAACTTAGAGGCTGCCTGCATGCCTCCAGCTTCAAAACCAGCACCGGCAGGTTGAATCCTGCTCATGCTGCCAGTATCTCCAGCTTCTTTACCCTTAGTAGCTTTCTGACTTCATCTGGGAAAAGCACTCAGCTCTAAAGAGTGCGTGTGATTATACCAGGCACACCTGGGTAAGCCAGGACACTCTCCCCTTTCAAGATGTTACCTCAGTTGCATCTGCAAAATTTCTTTTGCCACGTAATGTAACGTATAGGCCGGTTTGAGAGATTAGGATGTAGACCTCCTTGGGTTTCTTTTTGCTGTTTTAATTTGATTTCTCTTATTCTTATGGAGGAAGACACATCTTTTTATATCTCTGTCAATTCCTACTCTTTCTTTATGACTTTTAAAAAATTGTATTGCCTAAATTTAAGGGCTGTATTCGTATATTCTAGGTATAAATCCTTTGTCTGTTCAAAAGGCTTTAATGTTTTTTCCCATCCTATCTCTTGACATTAAAATTTGTTAATGCTTTTATTTGCCATAGATAATTACATTTTTACATTCCAAATTTTCCTTAATATATTCCCTGTCCCTAAGATTTAAAAAAATGATTCCTAATTTTTTCACATCCATATTTTTAAGCCATTATGGTAAATGGTGAAAGAAACGACTTTACTTTTAATCTTTTCTCAAATACATCTTCAGTTGTCCCTGTGGCATTTGTCGAACAGTCCTTCCTTTCCTACTTTTTGGAAATGCCGTGTTTTCATACTAAATTCTCTTTATATTTATGGGTCTGTTTCTGTGCTCCTGTTCTGTTGTAATGATCTAAATTTCTATTGCTGAACCAATACTATGCTTTAAAATTTATGATAGGGCTGTCTTATTCCTGCGTTAGAAGAATTTTTCCTCAAATATTTTTTCTATAATTTTCTTGGATATTCTTTCTTGATCATTTTTCATCTTTACTTTTTAAATAACTTGACACACTGATTTTTTAAAAATAAGATTTCATGAAAAGTCCTATTTTTTGCGATTGCATCAGATTTATTAATTAATTGCTAGGTAATTCGCATCTTAATAAGAGTGAATCTTCACGTGGCATTTATTTGGGTCATCTTTGATGCCCTTCACTAAAGTTAAGCTGTTTTCCACATGTCCAACTGGGCTTCGTCCAACGACGTAGCTTTCCTCTAATAATGGGTGAATCTTGGTGGTGAGCTCACCTCTGTTCCTGTATCTGTTGGAAGCACGTGGGAATATTCCTCAGCCTCTGGGACCTAGTCACTCCCTCTCCATGATCCCACTTGAAGAAAGACTTCTTTGCTGGCTTCCACTTGGCACCATATGGGAGGCAGAAGATAAAAATTTCCCTTTCTGCCTTTTTATTTATTTATTTCTTTGTTTATTTCCCCTAATCAGCATCATCCTGCTCTTTAGCTCTCTATGTCCAACACTTCTGGCTTGGAGTACCCCTAAAAAATCCCCTCCCACATTTTCTCACAGTCTCTTCCACTACATATTTAGAGATATGGCTGCCTCTTTAAACTTGCTATACCTGCCGTCTATCTTTTAGAGATTTCTTGTATTTGATGGTGCATCCATAGTACCCTTTTCTCTCTTTAGTAAATGTAAATACTGTGTGTGGTGGGAGATACAGTGTGAATTCAGTCTTCCATGTTAATCCCTTTTAAATGCATATGGTAGGATTTAGAGTTTTAACCTAATCTGAGAATATTTGCCTGTTCGTATGTGATTTTTAACCACTTATATTCATTGGCATGTTTTTACTTTTATCATTTTGTTTCATTCTTCCTGCTTTCTATATTTTCTTTGTTTCCATTTTTATTCCTTTGCTATGTGAAATATCTTCCCTTTTATTTAACCTTTTCTGGTTTATATTTTAATTCATTTATTGTTAATCTTTTTTTAAAAACATGTTTTAAATAAAAATTACTAAAGTCAAGAAGGACATGGTATTTTTTGATTTCCTTGTGTATTGTATAGATGGGTAAGCAGTACTGATGGAAGGGACAATTTAATGATCCTGTTAAAATAAAAGAGAACCAAAAGATTCATCAAACGTTCCCCTTCCCAACCATGACTACCAGAAAATAAGTCATTCCAAAGAGAAAGTGGACCTCATTACAATGACAGAAGAGAGACTTCTGTAGGAGCTTTTTTCATGCAAATGCCTAGGCAAACAAAAGAAGATCACCTCTACTCAAACTACTGTAAGGAGAAAATGGAAATTGAGAATCAAAACATTTCATTTGATAGAAATTGCTCCATATCTTTGCCAATAATTTAGTAATGTCAGTATTTATTATTTTATTTTTAGCCATTTCGCTCTGTGTGTAGTGGTGTACAATTGTGGTTTTAATTTTCACTTGTATGTTCTTGATGACTGATGAGGTTTTAATACCTACACTTGTTTATTTGCTATTTCAATATCCATTTTTTGATAAAATGCATCTTCATTTTTTTTATGGGGTTGTCTATCTTTTTCTGATGTCTATATAAAAACACTTATACCCACAAATAAGCATTCTAATTAAGAGTCATTAGTGGGATTTGTATTTTAGGAATATTTATCCCCATTCTCTTTTTTCTCCTCAAGCTCATTACTATTTTCTCCAGCTTTATTGTAAAGGTTTTATTGTTTTACATTTACTGTTAGATTTTCAAAACATCTAAACTGGTTTTTGTGTATGAAGATGGACCAAGAATCTTTTCTTCCACATTGAAAGCTAAGTGATACAGCACCATGTATTCAAAGGAACAGTCTTTCTGTACTTTACTGAAGTGTCAGTCACCTTTGTTAAACTCAGAGCATCCATATTTATGTAGATCTGCTTTTGACTTCTCTATTCTGTTTAATTGGATTATTTTTCTATCCTTGTCATACCACATTGTCTTAATTATTGTAGCTTTATAAGTCTTTTTAAAAAACTTTATTTCTAGAGAAATTTTAGATTACATTGGAGTTACATCGAAAATATAGGGGATTCCCATATACCCCACCCTTTCCCCTTCTCACGTTTTCCCCTATTAACAACATCCTTCATTAGTGTGGTACATTTGTTACAATTAATGAACAAATATTGAAGCATTGCTACTAACCATGGTCTATAGTTTATATTATGGTTTACACTTTGCACCATATAATTTTACAGGTTTTGACAACATGTATAATGGCCTGTATCCATCATTGCAATATCATGCAGAAATAATTCCAATGCCCCCAAAATGCCTGTGTTACACCTATTCTTCCCTCTTCCTCCCCTTAGAACATCTGGTGACCACTGTCTTTATATCAATGTTATAAGTTCTTCAACTACTAGAATAATAATAAGTCTACTTTGGTCCATACTTGCATTTTCCCCCTTAGGTTTGTTCATTCCTCAATCTTGAGGATTTGGGGATGGTGATGCTTACTCTGCTTCCGATTGAGAGGGGTCTTAGATCCCATGGGTAGATGGATGGAACTGTCTTGCTTGCACTTGTAGTAGATACTCTGTTTTTTGGAGATGGGCGTTGTCCATCATCATCATTTTGTTAGTTGTCCTGGGTGAGTCCGATGAACTGGAGAGTAGGTGTTGGCTGCAGCTCTGCTGAGAGTCAGCATATGAACAGACTGAAGATTTAAGTCTCTGAGTCATGTAAGTCTTCATAACTAGAAGGGTGAGTCTTTTAACTTTGTTCATTTTCAAAATGGTCATGGATATTAGTACCCTTTTAAACTTACATATCCATTTTAATATCAGTTTTTCAATTTCTACAAAATGAAAATCCAGGTAGGATTTTCATTTGGATTGTATTAAATACATATACCAATTTAGAAAAAAAAAATCTCTACAATGTTTTAACTTAAAATTCATGAACATGTGTCCTCTATTTGTTTAGATTTTTTATATTTTCTGTCAATAATGCCTTTAGATTTCTGTGACGCATTGCATGTATTTTATTACGCTAATCCCTTAGTATTCCTTATGGTGTTATAACTGATATCATTAAATTCATTTTTACTTCTTTCTGGTATATAATAATGAAATGTTTTAATTCTGACTTTTTATTGAGCAACCTTGCTAGATTCGCTTATTAATTTTAATAGTTTTCTGTGGAATATTTCTGAATATGCCACATAAAAAGTTGTATTGTCTGAGTAATTACTTTTCCTTCCCTTATACTTTGGTGGCTCTTTTACCTCTCTCACTGTACAGTCTAGGCCCTCAAAGACAAAGAATAGAAGTGGTCTTCCTCCTGATCTTAGGAGGAAAGATTTCAATGTTCCACCATTAAATGTGATGTTTGCTCAATATCAAATTATTGTCATATTCTTCTATTTCTACTTTGCTAAAAGTTTTTGTAGTGGATTTTTTTTCAAGTGCTCTTCTGGAACCTATTGAGAAGATCATACATATATATATATTCCTTTATTCTCTTCGTGTGGTAAATTATATTGCTCAGTTTTTCTGATGTGGAAGCAGCCTTGTATACTTGGAATAAATTCGACTTGATTGCAATTGTTATCTTTTAAAGATATTTATAAATTTTATTGCAATCAATTTTGCAACTATGTTCATGATGTGTATATTAGTCCGAAATTTGCCTTACAATGTCCTTTTCAGGTTTTAGTAAGAAAGGTATGTTGGCCTCATTAAACAAAATGGAGTATCTTCCCTCTTAATTTTACGTTTTTTAATGCTTTGCCCTTTATATCTTATAAATCAGCAAATCCGTGAGTAGATAGTTGCCCAAATGTTGAATTCAGTTTTCTAGGCTCTGCATCTCTCCAAAAACTTGGTTCCTTGAGTCTTGGCTGCTTTGGTAGCTTTGATGTCTTCAACCTGATATTTCCTTTATTTTATTCATCTTTATTTAGATTTTCTTGGTGAAGGGTTCATTTTGCTCTAGCTGGCTCATCATAGTTGAAATTGGAAGCCTCTCACTCATTTTTAACCCATCTCCACCTCTTATTATTTTTCACTAAGGGCAGGTAGATCAAGAATTTCTCAGTTTGTGTGTTGCAAGTCGTCATTAGAGACCCTTAGATTGCTGTCTGTGTTCACCGTCTCATGGTTGACTAGTTTAGGAATGAAGAAGACTATTTACTGAGACAAATGCTTCTGTCAGCTTGACAATGCACTTTTCAAACTGGGTGCCTCTCAAAGCAAGTTCTGCATGGTTCATTACCCATTTGTTGCCCTATCTCATCTTTTAAGATTTGCTTTAGATGATGCCAGTCTGCAGAGGTTTCTTTTTTCTGGTATATGCAAGTTTAAGTTGTTTGGGAAGTTTTAGAAAATTTAAGAAACATGTTCTTTTCGGTTTCACTAATTAAAAAAAAAATGCTTGTTTAATTCTGATATAATCTCTGATAAACATGCCTTGGTGAGATTTCCTTGGGTAAAATTCAGGTAAGTATAAAGTGATGCAGCAGGACACATATCCACAAAATTATTATGACTGGTTAAATAAAAATTTTAACAAAATAATATTTTTACAAGTAAAAATATTATCAGTTTTTAGTAATAAAATGGCCTGGTATAATAAAATAAATCTTTGCAAATTTGTTAGTCAAATTCTGAATAAAAATTACTTTCAACTCTATTGTTTGTGTTTAATACTAAATTTTTAAGTATTTTATCAAAATAAGATTTGCTGGTGATAATGGTAGTGGTAATATGGATTCATATGCGTAGAGTCTTTCTCATCTAAAATCAGAATCAAACTATTGCTTGTAAACAAACACATACTTTAACAGTAATTTTCATGATCAAAATATATGATCTGTGCTCATATAAGAGTTTGTTGGAACAGAAGGAAACCCCAGAATATTTCTTTGTCTTACAGATGAGGAATTGGGATGTTACGGGTGGGAGTGGATTGTCCAAGGTAACAGTGAATGAAAGAGTGGGAGCTTGAATCCTGGTGTGTCTCAGTACCATGCTTCCTCCTAAAAGAGTAATGCTAGAAATGCTCAGCATAGACAGCCATTTGAATGAAATCTGACCAAGCTAATTATTAGCATTGTCTCTGCAAAATATAGATAAGAGTATCAGCAGAGAAGTTCTGTTGAAAGGATAAAAAAGTCATAATCTATGTGAAAATGATTCCTACAATGATTAGTAAATAGTAAGGGTTCAACTCATTTTCTTATTTTCTGTCTCAGTGGAACAACCGTTTTCGGCTTGTGTCTTATACTAGACCCTTTGCTTGTGTTCTGGACGCTGCCCTCTCCCTCCTGCTCCATCTGTTACCACTTCTCCTGTTGCCTTCCTCCTTGCCCCACCTTTGTGGCCACTCATTTCCAACCTCTCTACAGAAACTCAATGTACATTGTTGTCTCTCCTATCTGAAACAAAACGCCCTTCATCCACTTTATAGCTCCCCTCTCTCCTCACATGTTCTCTTCCTCTTTCCAGCCAAGCTTCTTTGGAGAATAGTCTTTACTTGGTGTCTCTATTTCTTATCCCTATTTTCTTTCCTTTTTTTAAAATACATATTTTTATTTTTTAAAAAACATATTTAGAAAACATAAATATTACATAAAAATCTAGGGGAATTCCATATGCCCTGCTCCCTACATCTACCACATTTTCTCACATTAACAACATCCTTCCTTAATGTGGTACATTTGTTACAATTGATGAAAACATTTTGGAGCATTGCCACTAAGTGTGGACTATAGTTTACATTGTAGTTTACACTCCCTCCCACACATTTTTATAGGTTATGACAAGATATGTAATGGCCTGTATCTGTTGTTGTAATGTCATTCAGGACAATTCTCAAGTCCCGAAAATGCCCCCATATTTCACCTCTTTTTCCCTCTCCCTGCCCTCAGAACCTCCAGTGGCCACTGTCTCCACATCAGTGATATAATTTCTTCCATTGCTAGAATCACAATAAATCTATAGTAGAATACCAGTAAGTCTAGTTTAGTCCATAGTTCATTCCCCAATCCTGAGGATTCTGGGATGGTGATGCCTACTCCACCTCTAATTGAGAGAGGGCTTCAATTCCATGGGGCAGATGGATGGGACTCTCTTGCTTGCAGCTGTAGACTCTCTTGGTTCGTTGGGATGGTTGTTTTCCATCATCATCTCCTTGTTAGTTGTCCTGGGTGAGTCCAGTGAACTGGAGAGCAGGTGTTGCAACTCTTTTGAGATTCAGGGCCCAGCTGGCACATGGACAGCCCAAAGATTTTAGTTCTTGGATGTATACCTATCAATCCTAGTACTAATTATAGATTCAAATAGAAGGATCAGAAGAGCCATGTGTTGGGAAACCACAATTGAGTCCAACTCTGTCACATGCGGGAGCATAAATTCCAAAGTAGGGCCCACTTGCAAAGCAAGAAACACCTGAGCTATCTGCTCTGACTATAGGGTCTGTATGTCTCCAGAGCCCTCAGGAGCCCTGCTATTTGAGGTAGTATTTACTTTGGCAGTCAATGAGATCCTGCTGAGACGTGCACAAGCATAACCTCTGGAATGACCCCTCCCAACTCATTTTTAAGTCTCTTAGCCATATAAACTCATTTGTCTTTACCTTTTCCCCCTTTTGGTCAAGGTCTTTTTCCAGTTGCATTGCTAGTTGGTGCTTGGTAGTAATCCCTTGGTGCTGGGGTGACTCATCCTTGGGAGTCATGTCCCACGTTGGGGGGGAAGTTAATGCATTTATATGCTGAATTTGACTTAGAGGCCACATGTGAGTAGCAAGGAGCCTCTCTGGAGGTAACTCTTAGGTACCCTATAATACTAGGCTAAGTTTCAATTTCAAGAGTAAAGGTTCGTAAGTACAGTCATCAATATTAAGGTCCTATCAATGGACCATCCTTCTTCACTAGTCATTGCCTCTGGACTCAGGGGATTCTTGCTGTTCTTGTGGCAGAGCACCCCGTGATAGGAATTCGATATTCTTTCAGTTATTGTGTGAATCTCCACCCACTGTGACAATGCCCCATGAACAACTGAACACATTTATATGCCGTATAGGTATGCCCAGATAACCCTCTTTCCATGTATCCCCCATGTAGTTGGAACCCTTCTGTGATCCAAAACTTCTTCAAAAATGAAGCCAACAAAAGAGCCAAATAAGAAATAATAAAGAAAATGAAATGATAATGATAGTTTTAAAAATAAGAAATAAAATACAAAAAAAAAAGACTTGGAATAATAAAAAATAATGAAAAATATTAAATTTTTTTTAACATTATGCCTTTCATGACTGTAAGATCTGTGGTCTTGTATGTATAGTGACAGTTTCTTCTGTTTATTCCCCCAGTGTCTTACTTTTTTCATTTTGTCTTCAAAGAAGTTTTGGATTACAGAAAAGTCACGTACAGAATATAGGGTTTCCCATATACCCCAAATCATCTCCCTTTCCCCCTTTCCCCTATTAATATCATTTTATACGTGGATGGTACATTTGTTACAATTGTACAAATATTGGAACATAGCTACTAACCATGGTCAATGGTTTACACTATGGTTTACATTTTGGACCATACTCTATTCTAAGTTTTGGTAAAAATTAACATGGCCTGTATCCATCACTGCAAGATCATGTAGAACACTTCCATCATCCCCAAAATGCTCCATGTTTCATCTATTCTATTCTTCCCTCTCCCTCTCCTGGGACCCACAGCAACCACCAGGCTTCATTCCTAAAAGAACAAGATTCATAGTTACTTGCAACAACAGTGAGGGCTTGACATACTGCTCTGTCCTCCCTTGTTAGGCACTGCCTATGCTCTCAAGATACTCCTGCTCCTCTACCTGAGAACATAGCAGGACACCCTAGCATGGGAGTCCAACATCTTCCCACTCATTATGTGGCTCTTCACCCACTGATACAACTCATTATGACAAGATGAACACTCTCACACTCCCTAGAAGCCTGCCCCAGGTGCTCCCTGTCCTGAATGCCCCCTACATCCAACACCCTAAACCAGGAACCCTCCCCTGGTTGCCAAAAGAACATCACAATGTTATAGTTTTAACCACATACCCGCCAATCTCCGGTGTTCACCTGCTCCCTCCCCCAACCCTCCCACCAGATCCTTGGACAGTCTAACCCACCCTCTCCACCCCACCCACCCCACCCCCCTGACAAACCAGGATTGCCCAACCCAAAAGTATCACTGCACCACTGTCATGCCCCTCCACTGCACTACTACACACTTCCACCTTATCGTAGACTTTGCCCATATGGGTGTTGGCTCACAACTTTCTTCTCCCTTTCTAACTCTTGTAAACCTATCTTAGAGACTCTAGCTTTGTGAGTCTGCTCAATTTACTTAATTCATATCAGTGAGGTCATGTAATATTTGTCCTTCAGTGCCTGTCTTGCTTCACTTAACATAAGGTCTTCAAGATTCATCCATGTTATCCCATGTGTTAAGACTGCATTCCTTCTTACAGCTGAGTAATATTCCATTGTAGGTATATACCACAATTTGTTTATCCATTCATCGGTTGATAGGCATTTGGGTTGATTCCAATTTTTGGCAATAGTGAATAATGCTGCTATGAACATTTGTGTGCGTATATCCATTCATGTCCTTGCTTTCAATTCTTCTGGGTAGAATTGCTGGATCATATGGCAGTTCTATAATTAGTTTTCTGAGGAACTGCCAGACTGTCTTCCACAATGGCGGGACTATTCTACATTCCCACCAGCAGTGGATGAGGATTCCCATTCCTCCACACCCTCTCCAAACACTTGTAGTCCTCTGTTTTTTTAATAGCTGCCCGTCTAATGGATATAAGATGATATGTCGTTGCAGTTTTGATTTGCATTTCCCTAATAGCTAATGATGTTGAGCATCTTTTCATGTGTTTTTTTAGCCATTTGTATTTCTTCTTTGGAGAAGTGTCTATTCAAATCACTTGCTCATTTTTATAAATTTTTTTTTTTATTTTTTTATTATTTTTTTTTATTATGGGTAAAAATCAAAATTCTCACAATACATACAAACATTTGCAAAATGATATATAAATATATATGCATATGTGTGTATTTGCTTACAAAAATGTTATTTATATATATATATATACATATATTTTAAGAGGTGCTTAGATTACCCAAAATATTACACGGAACCCACTGGGATTCCCATGTTGCCCACCACACTCTCTCCCACTCAGTTCTGAGTGGTGTGTGCTGATTTAAAATGGCCTACATCCGTTGCCACAACAGTACTCAGGATAACCTCCAACTCCCAAAGAAACCCCTGTATTTCAACTGCTCATCCCCTCCCTACCCCAAAAGTGTCAAGTGGCCACTGGCTCCACCTCATTGTTATAATTTCTTGCATTGCTAGAATCACCATATGTGAACAAGAAATACCATCAAGTCCACTCTAGTCCATAGTTCTTCCCCCAATCCTGAGGGGACTGGGATGGTGATGTCCACTCCAACTCCAAGTGAGAGAGGGCTTATATCCCATGGATATGGTGGGTGGGATGATCCTGCCTGCAGATGCAGGCCCTCTCCATTCCCTGGGATGGCCATTGCCCATCGTTGTCTCCACACCAGGTGACTTGGATGAGTCCATTGAGCTGTAGGGTAGGAGTTGCAGCACCACCTAGATTTCATGCACACCTGGCACATAGGTAGGTGGGAGGCTCCAGTCTCTGGAAGTATACCTAAAAACTCCAGCATCACATATAGGTTTGAATAGAAGGGACTGGTGAACCATGTGCAGGGAGGACTTATTTGAGTCTAATTCTGTCACTCTCAGGAGCACAGATTCCAAAATAGAACCCACTGATAAGGCATCTGTCTCTGGGGCTATCCCCCCTTATATAGGACCAGGGTGTCTCCAGAGCTCTCAGGAACCCCAATGAGTGAGGTGATAGGCACTTAGATGTTCTATGACTTGCTCATTTTTTAAATGGGTTGTTTGTCTTTTTATTTTTGAGGTATAGGATTTCTTTACGTGTGCTTGATATTAGGCCCCTATCAGATATATGGTTACCAAATATTTTCTCCCAATGAGAAGGATACCTCTTCACTTTCTTGGGGAACTCCTCTGAAGTACAAAAGTTTTTAATTTTGAGGAAGTCCCATTTATCTATTTTTTTCTTTTATCGCTCGTGCTTTGGGCGTAAAGTTCATGAAACCATTTCCTAATACAAGATCTTGTAGATGCTTCCCTATATTATCTTCCAAGATCTTTGTGGTCTTGGTTCTCATATTTAGCTCTTTGATCTATCTTCTGGGTAGAATTGCTATACCTTGTATAAGGTGTGAGATGGTGTTCCTCTATCATTCTTTTGGATATGGATATCCAGTTCTCCAAGCACTGTTTGTTGAAGAGGCATTCTCTCCCAGTTGAAAGGGCTTGGTGGCCTTGTCATATATCTGTTGACTGTATATTTGAGGCTCTAGATCAGAACTTTTAATTCAGTTATATTTGTCGGTATGTCTATCCATGTGCCAATACCATGCAGTTTTGACCACTGTAGTTTTGTAGTATGTTTTAAAGTCAGGTAGTGTGATTCCTCCGATTTCACTTTTCTTTTTCAGTATATCTTTGGCTATTTGGGGCCTCTTGCCCTTCCAAATAAATTTCATAGTTAGCTTTTCCAATTCATTAAAAAATGCTGTGGTGAATTTTATAGGGATTGCATTAAATCTGTAAATCAGTTTGGGTAGGATAGACATCTTAATGATGTTTAGTCTTTCTATCCATGAGCAGGGAATATTCTTTCATTTATTTAGGTCTTCTTTGATTTCCTTTAACAGTGTTGTATAATTTTCTGCACACAAGTTGTTTACATCTTTAGTTAAAATTATTTCTAGGTATTTGATTCTTTTAGTTGCTATTGTAAATGGGATTTCTTTCTTGATTTCCTCCTTAGACTGCTTATTATTGGTGTATAGAAATGCTGCTGATTTTTGCACATTAATTCTATAACCTGCCACTTTACTGAACTTGTTTATAAGCTCTAGAAGCTTTGATGTAGATTTCTCAGGGCTTTCAAGCTATAGGATCATATCATCTGCAAATAGTGAAATTTTTACCTCTTCCTTTCCAATTTGAATGCCTTTTATATATTTTTCTTGCCTAAGTGCTTGAGCAAGTACTTCTAACACAATGTTAAATAAGATTGGTGACAGTGGGCATCCTTGTCTTGTTCCAGATCTTAGAGGGAAGCTTTTAGGATTTCATCATTGACTATGATGTTAGCTGTGGGTTTTTCATATATACCCTTTATCATGCTGAGAAAGTTTCCTTCTATTCCTATCTTTTGAACTGTTTTTATCAGGAATGGTCGCTATATTTTGTCGAATGCTTTTTCTGCATTTATGGAGATGATCATGCGATTTTTTTCTTTCAATCTATTTATGTGGTGTATCACATTGATTGATTTTCTTATATTGAACCATCCTTGCATACCAGGGATGAAACCTACTTGGTCATGGTATATAATTTGTTTAATTTGTTGTTGAATATGATTAGCAAGTATTTTGTTGAGGATTTTAGCATCTGAATTCATTAGAGAGACTGGTCTAGTTTTCCTCTCTTGTGGCATCTTTGGTATTAGGGTGAGATTGGCATCATAGAATGAGTTAGGCAATGTTCCCTCCACTTTTGTTTTTTTTGGAAGAATTTAAGCAGGATCAGTGTTAGTTCTTTCCAGGATGTTTGGTAGAATTCACTTGTGAAGCTGTCTGGTCCTGGGCTCTTCTTAGTTGGGAGTTTTTGATGACTAATTCAAGCTCATTATGTGTGATTGGTCTGTTGAGTTCATTAATTTCTTCTTTCATCAGTGTAGGCTGCTTGTGTCTGTCTAGGAATTTGTCACTTTCCTCTAAATTATCCATCTTGTTGGCATACAATCTTTCAAAGTATCCTCTTATGATACTCTTTATTTCTGTGGGGTCAATGGTGATATCTCCTTTCTTGTTTCTTATTTTATGTATTTGCATCATCTATCTTTTTTTCTTTGTTAGTCTAGCTAAGGGCTTGTCAATTTTGTTAATCTTTTTGAAGAACCAGCTTTTGGGTTTTTTCCCTACTCTTTTTTTATTTTAAATTTCATTTAGCTTTGCTCTAATATTTGTTATTTCTTTCTTTCTACATCCATTGGGGTTAATTTGTTGTTCTTTTTCTAATTCTTCCAGGTGTGCAGTTAGGTCTTTGATTTTAGCTCTTTCTTCTTCTTCTTCTTTTTTTTTTAAAGATTTATTTTTATTTATTTATCCCCCCCTTGCTGTTTGTGGTCGCTGTGTCCATTTGCTTTGCATTTTTCTGTGTCTGCTTGTCTCTCTTTGTTGGGTCACCTTGCCAGGCCAGTTCACCACGCCACGTGGGCCAGCTTGCCTTCACCAGGAGGCCCTGGGAATCGAACCGGGGGCCTCCCATATGGTATATGGGAACCCAACCAATTGAGCCACAGCCGCTTCTCTTCTTTTTCAATATAGGCATTCATGGCTATGAATTTTCCTCTCAGTACAGCTTTTGCGGCACCCCATAGGTTTTGATACACTGTGTTGTCATTTTCACTCATTTAAAGGTAGTTGTTGATTTCTTTTGTCATTTCCTCCTTGGCTCACTGTTTGTCTTAGAGTGTGTTGCTTAACTGCCTTAACTGTGTTGCTTTGTGCCTAATCTAGTTCTCTGCCCCTTACTGATTTCCAGTTTCATTCCATTGTGGTCAGAGAAATTACTTTGTATAATTTTAGTCTTTCTGAATTCATTGAGAGTTGTTCTGTGGCCTAGCATGTGGTCTGTCCTGGAGAACTATCTATGTGCCCTCTAGAAGAATATATATCCCACTCTATTTGGGTATAATGTTCTGTATATGTCTATTAGTTTCAGTTCTTCTAATGTATTATTCAAAGTCTTTGCTTCTTTATTGATTCTCTGTCAAGATGTTCTGTCTAATGATGATAATGTTATATTAAAGCCATCCACTTTATTTCTTTTTCTTTTCTTTTTTTTAAAGATTTATTTATTTACTTTTATCCATTTTTTTTTTTTTAAAGATTTTATTTATTTATTCATTTATCCCCCCCTTGCTGCTTGTGCTCGCTGGGTCAGCTAACCACGCCGTGCGGGCGGGCTTGCCTTCACCAGGAGGCCCCGGGAACCGAACCCGGGGCCTCCCATATGGTAAACGGGAGCCCTACTGATTGAGCCACAGCCGCTTCCCTACTTTTATCCATTTTAACCCCCCCCCTTTCCCATTTGCTGTTTTTGTGTCCATTCGCTGGGCAATTCTCTGTGTCTGTTTCCTGCCATCTCTTCTCATCCTCCTCCTCCTCCAGTCTTCACCAGGATTCTATCCTGGAGACCTCCGATGTAGGAGAGACGTGTTCTGCCACCTGCACCACCTTGGTTCCTGGTTTCCATAGCTTTTGGAGCATCTTGTCTTGTCTCTCTCCTGCATCTCTCTCCTGTTACGTCATCATCTTGCTGCAAAAGCCATCCACTTTAATTGTAGAGGCATCTATTTTTCCACTTAGTTTTTCCAGTGTTTGCCTCATGTATTTTGAGGCACCCTGGTTAGGTACATAAATGTTTATGATTGTTCTTTCTTCTTGATAGATTACCCCTTTTATTAATATTTAATGTCCTTAATTTGTGTCTTACAATAGTTTTGCATTTAAAGTCTATTTTGTCCAATATTAGTATAGCTACTCCTGCCCTTGTTTGGTTATTGTTTGCCTGTAAAATTGTTTTCCAGCCATTTACATTCAGCCTTCTTGCATCCCTGGGTCTAATGTGGGTTTCTTGTAGAAAGCATATAGATGGGTCACATTTCCTTATCCATTCTGCCAATTTGTGTCTCTTGACTGGTGAGTTTAATCCATTAACATTCAATGTTATTACTGTCAAGGAATTACTTATATTAGCCATGTTTTCTTTAGGGTTATGTATGCCATATGTTGTTTTTATTTCTTTTAATTTTTTTAGTTCTTACACTCTCCTCCCTCTCCTATTTTTTCCTTTTGACCTGCAGAGCTCCCTTTAGTATTTCTTGAAGGGAAGGTTTCTTATTGACCTACTCTCTTAATTTCTGTTTATCTGTGAACATTTTGAGCTCCCCCTCATTTTTAAAAAAGATTTATTTATTTCTCTCTCTCCCCCCCACCTCAATTTTTGCACTTTCTGTCTGCTCTTCTGTGTCTGCATGTCTTCTCTTTAGGTGACCCCAGGAACTGGTTCTGGGCCCTTCTGGAATGGGAGATAGGTGCTCAATCTCTTGTGCCACCTCAGCTCCCTGGTCTGCTGTGTCTCTTATTGTTTCTTCTCTGTGTCTCTAAGAATCTTCTCAGGTTGCTGGTCTTCATCAATCAATCACCCTGCAGCCTGCCCTCTGCAGATATTGAACCAAGTTTTAGTGAGTAAAATAAGGAAAATTAAAAAAGGAACCTTAAAAAAAAAAAAAGAGATCCAATAAAAGCTAATACAAAGAGAAGGTCTATATGTTTCCTTGTCATAAAGTTTTAGCTGGATGCTGATAACCCAGTGGATCACTTCTCTAAGAAGAGTTAGGAATCAAACCAGTGACCTCATATATGCAAGGCAAGAATTCTTCCACTGAACTAACTTGTCTCTTTAGGTAGTTAGCCTTTCAGAAGGTTATCCACCTCCTTTCTCTCAGGCAGTTTAGATTCCTTGCAGTTTGGTAGAGTCCTGCTGATTAGGTGCCTGTCTGTCCCTGCCTCCTCTATGATCTACTTCCTTTCTTTACCTGGACAGCTGGCCATGACAGCCTGCCTGAGGAAATCTTCCCCCTCATCTAGTTAGGATCCCGTCCGGTATTCAAGGGTGGCTTAGCTGGCCAAATTCACCACAAAGAAACCATTCTCTACCCTCCCAGGCCCTTTTTTCTCCCTGGGAATCTGCCCACACACTCTGTTTGGAGTTGGGAGCCAGCTGCTCCACCTATGCTATTTGCCCCGAGGGCAGGGTGTATGTGCCCCTTCCAGCCACAGGGGCAAGCAACTCAAGATTTTCCTTTGGCTTCTTTAACTTTCCAGTACCCTCCTAGATGACTCAGAACACCTTCCCATTCTATATATATCCAAAGCAGCTGGCAGGGAGGAAGAAGTCTGCTCTCTTTTCAGTTAGATGGAATTCGCCAGGAGTTTTACCCTCCCTTAATAGCTTGGGGGTGGGGGACGGGAGACCTTCCTGGTGGATGGGAGGTTTAATAATTCAGAATTGTTTTGGCTTGTCTCTCTGTCCTTCACTCTCCTGGGTGTTGTGAAGCAGTGTCCTTGTCTGCTGTTCCCCAAAGCAGGTCCCCAAGGCAGCCTTTGGCTCTTTTTCCACTGTTTTAGTGAGAATTGAGCATTATCTGCCTGATCCAATAGCCAGGTTCCCACCACCCCTATTTTCTTGACAACCCAGTGCAAAACTTTCGACTTGAGCTATTCAGTCAAAACCTGAGAATCATCACAGATTTCTTCCTCTCCTTCCCACACAATCCTATAAGGTTCATACCCATACTGTCTCAAGATTCCATTTAATTCCATCTACAAATATTCACATTATTCTTATTTCTGGTCTTGCTGACTCCAGTATTTACCATGGTCAATGACACAAATATAGGATTTGAAGTTAGTTGATACATTTTCCAATCCCAAACGGTACTACTTTTTAATGTGACACTGGATAATTTGCTTAACCGTGCCATGACTCATTTGTGCTTAATCTGGAATATTGAAACAGCAAAAACTACTTAATGGGTTTGTTGCAAGGGGTAATTGATAAAACTCATATACACTATTTATAATTTCCTGGCACAAAGCAAGTACTTGAAGATTTTCTGTCTATCATTTTACTGTTCCCTCTATGCTAGGTAATTCTCCTAACTGACACCAACGTAATGTTTATAAAGTATTCCTCCACATCTTAAAATCCTTCTTATCTTTCAAAGAAAACTCAAAACACATCTGACATATAAAGCCTTTTACAGACCTCAGACATGCTCTGTAATTTAAGAAAAGTTCCTTCAAATAAAAGGATGTCAACCTACATATTGAAAGGACACATCGAAGTCCAGGAAAAATTGAACAATAGCCATCATTGAGGCATATTCTAGTGAAACTAGATGATAAAGAAAATAATTTTTTTGGACATCCATGCAAGAAAACCAAGTCACTTATAAGGGAAAGAAAACAAGCTTGGCATCTGAGTTCTTGAGAATAACATTTTATGACAGAAAACAAAGGATTAATATAATTAGACACTCAAGGAAAATTTTGAGACAAACTATATATATTCAACCAAACTGACATTCAAACATAAAACCTAAACTCAAATTTATGAACTTTTGAGAACACTGGGATCATTTTCCCCATGAGCCTATCATGAAGAATCTACTAGAGAATCTACTTTTTTCCCAAGAAACCTACCATTTGTCAAGAAATACAGGGGAATGAATAACATATTAAAACGACTTCACAGAGATACAATCAGTAAAATCCATGGAATGGAAACTTTACAGGACACATGACATGTCATCAACAAATAAGTTGCCAATAAGAGGAGAGAGAAAAGATAGAGGGGAAGCAGAGTGATATGTCAACTAACTGCAGTGTGTGGGAATATGAATATTTATTGAATGTTTGATATTAAGCAATTATTGTAAAAATGTTTTGATAGTAGTATTGTGGTTTAAAATGATGACAATATGTTTAAAATACATATTGAAATAGTTATGATCAATTAATCTGATGTCTGAATATTTTCTTCTTATACTTCATTGGAGGAAGCATGTGGGTGAAATACAGAGAAACTAAGATTAGTCAAGTGTTAATTGCAGATGCTGCATGGTGGTTACATGGGGATTCATTCATTGACACTATTCTTTCTGATTGGGGAATTTTCCATAAGGAGGAAATTTTCCATAAGGAGGAAAAATAACCATAAACAGATGAGATTTCTAGAGGTAGGAACACACAACAGAAAACAGTGACAGATGGTCATCTGATAGTTAGGGGGGATTATGAAACTGCAAAATGACAAAAATGTTACCAGCAGAGTTATTAGACTCACATCATTTAGCAGAAGGGCTTATACACTTTTGTAGTCCCTGAGGACGTTATTGTGCTACCTGAGGGTCTAATAATTAATCTTACAAGCAAGACACTGTCTAATCCAACAAAGGTTAAATTATATTTTGTAAAGTCTATATCAGAAGGCAGAGGCACAGTTTATATATTTTACATAGATTTTCATTAACATCTTGTCATGTTTGAGATGTTTTAGTATATAATGTGACTTGATCCAGAACCTCCATGTCACTTTGATGTATGTCTGTGATGATGCAGTGACTGTGAAGTGTGCTGCTAAGATCTCCATCAAGAGAACCTGCTGCTGAGAGCATACTTGACTGACAGCACCAGCTGCCACCCCTTTGGTTCTCTACTGTGTTCATGCAGAAACCACACTTCCCCCAGGCTGTTCTTAGCCAATGACTAGCATGGTCTTGGACCGTTTTGGCCTAACACAGAATTCCTTTAACAAGCAACTTTTAATCAAGGACATTGCATTGATCTAATTGTAGCTGTCTCAATGTTGTACTGTGGAATAAGTTTCTTGCTATCCAGTCCTTCCAGATGTCAGTCCTGCATCATGGTCTGAAGGCTCTCCCCGCCACCTTCTGTTCCAACCCTCTTTATTACAGTCAGTTTTTGCAATAAATCTCTTGCAGGTCTAATCAAGGTTTGGCCTCTGCTTCTGGATGGAATCCAACTGACAAAGACATGTATGAACAAGATGGGTTGAGAACATCTTTATAATCAATTGGCTTGCACTGGGCATTTTGATTTTTCTACTTTAGGAAGGTGGCAAGGGAGCTAAGTCAGCAAATTGCCAATTTCTCAAAGAAGGTCTGATTCTTGAAGATAGCCAAGGGACTCTGAATTTATGCACATAGTTAACTCCCATTGCAAGACAGCTAGTATATGGAATTTGGTACTTTCTGATTGGGCAGTATTATTTTTTTAGGGCACAAAGGATCATCTTGAATGATATGGTTCTCTAACACCCACAAGCTTCATATCTTTAATTACCCAGAAGAGTAATCTCCTGAAATAAAATAGTTCATAAGTAGGTAAATATGATTTCTGGGATGAGGATTCCTACTTGTTTTCAATTGATTTCATTCCTCCACAGTGGGCCCAGTCTCTGATGATAGGTAAGAGGCAAGGAGAGTGGCTTGTGCAGCAGCTGCTGCAGTACCCGGCTGCTCAAGCTGATGTGAGAAAGGCCCTGGGAGAGTGAGCTCTGCTTCTGTTTAGGGCTCTTCCTTCACTCCACACAGCGGTGCTGGCACATTGGCACTGGGTAAGACAACATACTATAGTATACCTGGCTTTTTCAGAGTGGTTAAAACATCACCTGCAGAGAAACTGCAGGCTGGTGCCAAGTCTGAGACATGCTCAGGGTCTCTGGATCAACACATTCCCTTTACTCCAAGAATCAAAGTCTTCCCCACATGACACAAGTCATTATCCTCTGCACAAACCCTTTCCAAACCCTTTCCATCACATTCCTGTTTCTTGGGTCTCCAGCATGTCAGAGCCATACCTTCTCTTTCATTTTTTCATATCTATATTCCCATGGTGCAGACTCAGCCATGTTCAATTAACTCTAGTATTTCTATACATTTTATTTCTACAAATACTAAATATTTTTAAATCATACTAAATAGTTCTAAAGGTGCATAAGTACAGAGATTTTGGTAATATGCATTTGTGAGGTATATATCTGTATCTTAATATAATTTTTAAATTTTAATATCCTTACTGATCTGATCAGGATATTCAAATTTACTTTTATTTTCCCTTTCTTCATAAGCACTAAGTATATGCGGACTCTATTTCCAATAATAATGACCCATGGTCTCAAATTCTCAATGTTTCCTTTGGGGTAAAAATGAAATATATTTCATTTTTAACATTTTGGTGCTATACTCAAGTAATGCAGACAGGGATGACCATCCAAACCTGATGCAAAAGTTATCCATCTGGGTTTAAGGTATAAAAACAAAAAAAGATGGCAATTACATATGTGTTTGTGAGTAAATTATTGTTCCAAATGCCTTTGACAATATAATTTAAATGCATGCTTGTTATGACAACATATGGCATAGTGCATCATTGTTTCTAGGGAGGCATTAGCCGAAAAAATGGTAGCTCAAATAAGGAGAGATTGAGTTTTTAAAGAGCAGGTGAGAGAAGAGTTAGTATAGTTGGAGTCGAGTGGGAATATAAACCTGATTCCATGACTTTAAAAGGTCTGCTTCTCTGGCACCAAGAAAGGTCAAGCTACCTCTTTGTCACCCTCACTCCAGACACTACTGAAGCGGAAAAATCTGATGGGCATAGCTAGCACGTGGGTCCCTTACACTACTCTCCTGTGAAAGAATCAGGGCTCTTTCAAAGGTTGCTGGCTTTAAATCTTGGTATAAAACCAGGATAAGCCTGGAGCATTTTGTCATTTTCATAATGTTAGCATAACTTGACTTTGGAAAGAAAAAATGGGTCAGACTATAGAAGTGTGCTAATAGAACAGTAGTGCAAGTTACAAATGAAAAGTAATAATCAATGGGAACACGTGCCCATCAAATGAGCCACAAGCGTCTGAGCATACCAAAGCTGGGAGGGCCCTAATAGACACATAAGTTCATAGCGTCATTTACAGAAAGTGCAGTATATTAACGACCTGAAGTGTGTAAGTCCTGCCGTTGGGTTTGGTTAACACACAGATGAACTATCACCATGTTTTATATGTCAAGGGATGATACTTTCTGAATATCTGTTAAGAAAATTAGGGCATGTTAGGTTTATGTGGGGGAATGGCAGTGGATGTTAATTATAGAGTGTTGTGGTCAGGAAGCAGGTAGAGGAATAATGTACTGGGAGAAAAACATCTCTTATTAAAATATGAAAAAGTTATAAGGTCAGGTTAAAATGCACAGAAATGAGATTTTATTTGTGTTCATGTATGTTTGGAAATGTTGACTATTAAGCTTCGTTAATATAGTTGGTAAAAATCTGCAAAAGTATATTTACTGGCACTCTGTTTCTAATAGGAGCATATATTGGGGTGAAGGAATGAAGCTGCATAGATGCAGGCACTTTCACTGGGCCTCTTGTATGATTTCTCCTTTTCCTTGGAAACTGGCTGGGTTTCAGTTTAGGTTTTGATATATACACAATTTCCACAGCCTTATGCTTTCTGTAATATCAGGACCTTTCCAAATCTTGGATACTTAGCATACATGGTAAAGGTTTATTAATTGTGTAGTTCCGCTCTCTATATTTTCTCTACTACACAGAGAACGCAGTTTTCTCCATGATCAGAGTCCATAGACTGGTGAGCAGTGAACACTCTATGGCTTACCACAAGCCCAACCCTTCTTTAATGTCTTCCACTGGCCACTTCATACATTACCTGCCCGCTTCTTGAAAACATTTTCGTTTTCTTTCTGGTTTTAACCAGAGGTACTAAAGGAAAACTGAGGCAGGAATTGACTCAGTCTGTTCATTCATTCGTTCAACAATGTTTATTGAATTCCAACACGTGCCAGGCTCAGAGCTGAGACCATAGTCTAATGTAGACATATATTAAACAGCTGTTATTAGACATGAAGAAACCAACCACAAATGGATTATGCCTCGAGCAGGTCCTTCCTAAACTTTTTGTTTGCGATAATGTAGCTGCAAGCCTCTACTTTAAAACAGTTTTGCATTTGCTAGTTTTCCCTGAGCCTCAAATTGGGAAAGTAGGTAATGTAATTTAATCCATAAAAAAATGATCTCGTGTCTCTCACTCCATATAACTGAGTGTAAATCTTTGAGCTTCAGTTATTTAACGGTGACCACCCCTTTTCTGGCCTTTTCTTACTCTGAACATTTGCTTTCCAAACCTTCCTATGTCACTTACCATAAGGCCTTTTCCCTGACGTGTGGGAATCCTTCCTAGGCACAGTTGCCAGTTTCAGCAAATGCAAGTCCACCTTGTGTGTCCCATGCAATATCTGTGAATGGCTTAGACTTTAAATAGTCATTGTTTATCTGGGATTCAAATTGAAATTGATGTCCTGTGTTTTATCTGGCAACCCAATTCTTAGGGGAAGGAAAAATGAAGTGATAATTGTAATTTTTGTAAATAGTCAGAAAATGTGGAAGTAGAGATCCTGGCTGAGAATTTTGTGTCTTCTACAGGTTTTCTTTGTCCATGTTCTCCTTCATCCTGCTGTGAGCAACTGTCCATGATATATAGTGACCAGGCTGTTTAACGTAAGTGTTACTGTTTTTTCAGTGTGAGAATTTAAGCACATCTAATTTATATTCCTTCTTTTCTTTGTTTGGACATCCCAGTTATGAGTAACTTCAAAATTTTCACATAATATTTGGGATATATCTTGTGCGGATTATATCTACTACGTATGCTAAAAGTTCCATTCCAACGTGAAGATTCAAATTTCCCGAATGGTATCTGTGCAAGCCCTCTGTCCAAGCTCAGGCACCAGCATTTCTTAGGAAGAAGTTGAATGCTTTGGAGGAAAGGACCCTGGGAATTAGGATATTTATGCTTTATTAATGTAATATGATTATAATTAACATTTGTTATAACACATTTTATAATTATAGAATAATATAGTCTTACACTGCTCCAGAGAAAGTAGAGTCGATCTTGGGTTTCAGTTTCTTTACATGTAAAATGAGGCAATTAGACTGTATTTCCATTTCTCAAGGTTTGTTCCAAGAACCATCTGGGTAACAGTGCTTCTGGGGCCAAAGCTGCCTAATCCTTTGGGGTATTCACACTATAACTACATTTTAGCAAATACCATGTTATGAAAAGTCTGTTGGGGCAAAATAACAAACAAAGTAAGTTGAAACACCTATTAAACTGCATTCTCCAAACGTTTCTACTACCAAACCCTGTACTTCTGAGAAACCTGTTAACATTGCATGGACTGCCTGGAGGGTGCCGGATGATGAAGGCAGTGTCCTCTCCAGCGCCAGCAGATTATGGGCATCCTTAGAGAGCCCCGGTTTTAGGGAAATGCAACAATGGCCCATCTATCAGGAGGTTGAGCTACTTTGGAGCAAACTGGAACGTACAGAGAACACAGGGAGGCTAACAATCCCTTTGGTTTTATTTACAGGTGGCGTCAGCACCGTCAGCTGCTGCATGGTTAAATATTAGGGAGGCTGCATTGATTTATGCCTACTTTTTCAAGTAGATGAGGGTGTTGTATTGGGGAAGTTTGGTGTCACTCTCTCACCCTGTTTTAATTTTCTTAGGGAGTAGTGGTTCCCCTTTCCCCTTTCCACTTTCCAGGTCCTGTTCTCTTCTCCTTGAGGACTTTCTTATTGCCTAGCAGGGGCTTCAGAAATTAATGTCACTTTTATTCCTATTATTCTGATTCTGGTTTGGGGGTATTTTCTCAGTTCACATTTATGACACAAGACTTAAAAAACTGGGATCCTAATTTATTTTATAGTTGAAGTCTTTTTTTCCTAAGTTTTCTCAAATGGTTTTAGACATTAAATTATCAGGTTTTTAGTGATTCTTGTGGCTTCTGGAAAAATGGGACTCCTGTGATCAACGACCTATTTGGCTCCAACATGGCAGGGAGATGGGTAGAGTCATGGGGACTCCCAGAAGCGGGGTTCCACTACCTTCCCACACTCGTGGGGACGCCGCTTCATGTAAATGTGACACTTTTGACCAGAACAAGATTCAGCTGCCTTCTCAACTCTTAGGCTGAAGTGGTAAAGTTGGCAGTATCTTCAGCATGACTTCCAGAAGGCTGACGACTGAAGAAGAATAAGCATCTGGATAAAGAAATAGCACCCAAATGAATTGGTGTTATTTTCACAGAAGCCATTATTGGCCCATGGAAAGAGTTCTTCTCATCTTTTCCTTGACAAAGGAATATTATAGGAACCAAGTTGAAAAAATATTTCACTGTGTGAAGTAGCTTTAGTTCAGCTGCAGACCTACACGCTTGCCTCGGTAATAAATTAGAATTGGCTGTGAATGATTACAAATAAAAATCTGTCATTGCTGAAGTATTTTATCTGCAACAAAAGACAAGGAAAAAACAGGTATTTCTTAGTATTTCTATACTCTAGCAAGTGGTTTATGAACTTGAGCTCCTGAATGCTTTCCTGTGCCTTGTTAAATTTATTTCTTCCTGCCATCTATAAGATAAAAATCACTTCAGAAAGATAAGCTCTTGGCAGTACAATAACAAACTTCTGTAAATACCTTTACTGTTTATTCTGAATCCATTGAATTTGCTCAGCAGATTAAAAAAAATGCCATTTTTCTCCCTCTCATCCAAACATATTTGGTCTCTTATTTAAATCAATTGCATCATATCTCTATTTCAAAATTTGATTTATATCGAACCTTTGTTAAACCTTTAGTCAAATATAGAAATTATTTTTTCTTGATTTCTTGCTACAAAATAATTTGCTTAGCATATAGGAATTACACAATTGTACTTTAATCTAGATCTGAGTTTTAATCACATCCATCTTCATATGCCTATATCTATAAAATACTATATAAAACAAAAACTACTAAAAAAACTAAACAAGTTTTCAAGTGAATGTATCCCTCAGAATTATTAGGGTTGGGTAAAAATTCTGCCACTGAACCTCCTAGCAACCACAGTAAGAAAGAAAAAACACATTCATTTGCAAAGGGAATATTGTAAGTAAAGAGAAAAGAATACTTATAAATTGTGTGTCTTTGGAGAAATTAAGTAGTAACCAACTCATGTCTAGTTTCCTCATAAGTTAAGCGGGAATAACAGAAGTAGGGTTGTTAGAATGTTAAATCAAATACTCTAGAATTTATAAAGCATTTAAGACAGTGGCTGGCACAAAGTAGGCACTCTAAGTGTTCTAAAAATAAACAAATTATATATGTTAAGGAAATTTCTCAAGGGATATAAAATGTTATCCTGCACCTAACTTTAAAGGATAGCTCTTACTGAGAGTTTCACCTTTCCTGTAGGACAAAGAAAGGTAAGGTAAGAATGTTCTCTGATGACTTCTATATTGCAAACACATTTATGGGATTCATGGAATGTTTTCTTGACTTATCCCTCAATAAACACTGAGGACAGAATGTTCAACTCAGAAAAGCAATTTTACAGCAGGCCAAGAAAATATGTTCTGAGTCTGCAATGTTCTGATGATTGGACTTTAGCTTTAGATTATAAAGAAATGGATGGGCTGATTTCATTCAAATAACCCTTCGTAAATATCAGTTCTCTTACCTGGGCATTTTATAGGTAGCGCAGTGGAGAGCATGGAGTTATGTAGTGTCTGTTAGGACTATACTTGCAGGCAATCCTCCTACTGATAAAGCTAGTTGCTAGTCAAGAGCAGACACTCCTGCTTTCATATCCTGGCCTTATTTTGGGTTGGCTGTTTGATCTTGGGCAAGTTATTTTACTTCTTTGGACCCTCAATTTCTCTACCTGAGTACTTTCAATCTCATAAATAGCTTTGTGAGTGAAGCAGATGATGCATTAATATATACGATTAATATTAATATAATATTGATATAGTATTAGCACAGTGAGTGCTCAATAGGAGTGATGATGAACAGAGACTCTTTTGCCAGTTTGCAAATTATTCATATAAAATTGTATTATTATGGAAGCAATCCTTGTGCATTGTACAAGATTAGAAAGTGCAGGCAAACAAAAATATGAAATAAAACCTTTACATTTCCATAACCCAGAGATCACCACAGGTAACACCCTACAGAATATCCACCTACTTTTTTCCTGTGACTCTATTTGAGTATTATTATTATTAACAAGATCATACTGTATACATTGTTTTAATGTGTTTTTTTTTTTTTTTTCCCCCAGTTGATGATATTGGTTTCCACAGAGTGTGGCAGTTTGATATTTAGGAATTCCAAAAAGAGATACCGATTATGTTTGTAAACTGGTCTGTTCCTCTGGGCTTGATACCCTTTGATTGATTTAAATTCAAAGGCTTTATGGTTACTTGATTAAATCAAGTTTAGGGCTTTGATTCGACCATGTCATTAGGGCGACTCAGTTTGAGTCCCCGCCCCCTTTGTGGCCTGTATAAATGGACACTCAATCAAGGAGACACACAAAAGTAGACACACAGGAGAAGATACACAGAGGAATAGAGAGAGCTGCATAGACATGATGCTGGGGCCTCAGAGAGAGAGGAGCCATTTGCCTGATAGTTTGCACCTGAAGAGAACAGAGCAGCTGAGCCCTATGCCCCACATTTGCAACTTCTTTCATTAGTATGGTACATTCATTGCAATTGATGAACACGTTTTGGAGCATTGCTACTAAGCATGGATTAAAGTTTACATTGTCCTTTACACCCTCTCCCACCCAATTCTGTAGGTTATGGCAAGATATATAATGGCCTGTATCTGTCATTGCAATGTCATTCAGGACAATTCCCAAATCCTGAAAATGCCCCCACATTACACCTGTTTTTCCCTCTCCCTGCCCTCAGAATCTCCAGTGGCCACTGCCTCCACATCAATGGTATAATTTCTTCCATTGCTTGAATCACAGTAAGTCCAAAGTAGAATAACAGTATTCATCATTCATTCCCCAATCCTGAGGATGCCCACTCCACCTCTAAATGAGAGGGGACATAGATCCCAATGGGGCAGATGGATGGGACTAACTTGCTTGCAGTTGTAGACTCTCTCTGTTCCTTGGGATGGTCGTTTTCCATCATCATCTCCTTGTTAGTTGTCCTGGGTGAGTCCAATGAACTGGAGAGGAGGTGTTGCAACACTGTTGAATTAGTCAATCTGTCTTTTTCTTTAAATCATTTAACATATTTATTATAGCAAAATTTCCATGGAGTGGATGGTTGGAGATGTATTTTTTTTTTTTTTACATTTAGGATGTTAAAGATTTTACTCTCTCTTGTCAACCCATACTTGTTAAAAGCCTCCCTGTTTTCTCCTCATCCCTGCATCTTCCACCTATGGATCTATTGTCTGATTGGGTACTTGCCCTCAGGTGTGGAAGAATTGGTGGCTTGTTGCTTATCTCTTTCTGGAATTCAGTTCCTTATGGATTCTTTGCACCAACTGTTCTTCAATAGCTTAATAGAAAAGTATGATTTTTAAAAAGTTTTTTAAGAGGTAAATTTTATTTAACACAAAATCAATTACTTTAGCCATTTTAAAGTGTCAATTCAGTAGCTTTTAGTACATTCACAATCTTGTGCAACCATCACCACTATATGGTTCTGGAACATTTTCATCACCCCAGAAAGAATCTCTGTATCTCTTAGAAGTCACTCTATATTCCCTACTCCCCTATTAATATGCTTTCTTTCTCTATGGATTTGTCTATTTCATATAAATGGAAACATATAATATGTGGCCTTTAGTGTCTGTTTTCTCTTAGCATGTTGTCAAGATTCATCCATATTATAGTATGTTTCAGTACTTCATTTCTATTTATGACTCTGAATAATATTTCATTGTATGGATATACCACATTTTGCTTATCCATTCAAATGATGGACATTTATTTCCACCTTTTGGGTAGTGTGAGTATTGTTACTATGTATATTCAGGTATACGTAGTTTAAACACATGTTTTCAATTCTTTTGAGTATAAACTGAGGAATGGAATTGCTAGATCATATAGTAATTGTTTATTTAACTTTTGAGGAGCCATCAAACTGTTTACCACAGCAGATGCACTAGTTTACATTCCCACCAGCAATATATGAGGATTCCAATTTCTCCACATATGTTGCTAGTACTAATTGCCCCTTTTCATTTCTTTTAATATATTTTTGTTTGTTTAATGACTTTTCTGAACTAATTTTCTAAAGACTGTATTGTTTGTAATGTGTGGCCAGAGAAGTTTCTGTTCCATTAGCTTAGTGGTCACCTAGTGATTTGACAATGATTTTCTTAAGCACCTTGAGCCATTAAAAAATCCATCAATATTAACAGATGGATTTTGGGTGTGTGCTGGGTGCTCAGCCAAGTAATTTATCATTCTATGTTAGCCTTCACTTCGCTTGTGTAGAGCCTGAAGATCAGCCAGAGGTGAGAGCTCACAGCCTCCTCAGGTCTTTTCTGAGTATGCACCCAGCCTGGGCATGGCCTTAGAGATTCTTAGGAATATGTGGGGCCTTCTCAATGCTCTTATTCTCCAAAGCGTCTCATTGTCTCATTCTCTAGCCTTTCCTCCCAATCTTTTCAGTTTGTCTATTTTGTGTGCCAACTATAATCCTTTGCCCCAGCTGTCAGCAGCTAATGCGTTTGCCTTTATTTATTTTTCTTTTTGTGAAAAATTTGATTTTTACCCATGCGTTTGCCTTTAAATGTTTTTTTTTTTTTTTTCTTCCTTCAAGCTTGTGCCACCCCCTCCTCAGGTAGCTGTCTCTGCCCTGGGAGATTTCTGAGTTAGGTGAAATAAAGTCAAGTCCTTTGCACAGGGAGCCACCAGGCAGGTCCAAACAACCAACAATTCTTTGAGAATGAAGTCCATTCTGCTCTTTCCAGTCCTAGGACCTATACCAGGAATGAGGGGCTCTTGTCTTCAAGGACACCATCGAGCTGGGGATCAGGGAATGGGGCCAGGGTAGGTTAAAGTGCTCTCAAACTCTGAGAGCAAGATTTTTTTTTCTTTATTAAGCATTTGCCTGGTTGCTGTAAACTTTTGATTGTTTTCCAGAGTTCTGGTAAAGTTGATTCTGACAGCTTTCACCAGTTTATTTGCTGCTTTTGGAATTCCCTTCTCCACTATTTTCTTGATTTTAACATATCAATTTTTTTCTTGTTGTTACCATGGGAATGGTTGTCTTTTAGATCATACCACTTCCTAACCAGAAGCAGACGTCCCTCGACAATTTTAAAGCATTTATTCTTTCCTATTATAAACATTGGCTGGGATCAGTTATGTGATTTATGAGGGATTTTTTTTTGTAGAATTCTCTTAAATATTAGGCAGAATATAGAAGGATATCAGGTATGGAATTGGAATTTCTGAAGCCCCAAATCTAAAACATATTAATTTTGGTATTCCCTGTATTTGTTTTCAAAAGGGAGAAAGTGATTGACTGTGAGATATCAGCAGACACAGGCAAAGGACACAAATTCCCTTGATGTCCAAAGATTTTGGTGTGCTAAGGTGTTTTACTTTATACTTTAAGTAATTAGAAACTATTGACAGCTTTTAAGAGAGGAATTTATATTCCCAGTTTTCCACCCAAAAACATCAGTACTCTTCTCCTTTTGTCTTGCTTTTGTATCAAGTCTATTCTTTCTGTATTTTTCAGGACAAATATTTTAGAGCTAAATTAACTATATTTAAATTATATTTAATTTTGAAAAGTCTGATATTGCTGTTTGAGATGTACTTTTACCCATTTATCATGTCTCTCCAAAAACCATCATTTTGTAAAGTTGTATTAAAATGCATTCATTTTATCTGCTTTGAATCATTGTTATTTTAGGGAAAAATAGAGGGCATCCACTCACCATACTGATCACCTGTGGAAATATTTCAAGGTGCTCCACCTTGTGATAAATTAAACTCATTTATGTATATTGAAATTGGTTCTGATACTGAAGACTGTAATATCTGCACGTTGAGTCACACATTTAAATATGATCTCGATTTTTAGATTAGTCCCTCTCCTCCAGGAGTTCATAGTCTCACAGAGAGTAGTGTGACATGCAACCAGAACAAGTCAGCGTGGATAAATACACATATGCATGTTTGAAAGTATGTAATCCACATCCTGTCAATTTTATCTTACTTTACTAATGATGATAACAATAGCAATACTTGATAGCATTTTACATTTTGCAAAGCATTTTCTCATATGCCATTTCTTTTATTTTTGTGAAGAGTGTATAAATTATTACCCACAATCAATGTATGGAAAACTTGACTCTCAGAAAAACTAAGTGAATTCACAGAGTCATGTAGGTAGTGAGTGGTAGATGGTAGATTAGGGATTTCAAGGTCTATGACTCCTGTGCCCCTTTCATTCTGCACTTCTGATTTAAGAGAAATCTATGATAAATTCTTCTGTAAAGCAAAGGAAGAGATTTGATCTCACCTTATGTTGTGTGATTCTGGATTCCTGTATTATGTTTCTTTAAAGGTCTATTAATATAGTAGATAAGCAAAATAGATAATTTTGATAGATAAAAAGTGGAGGGTCATATCAATTCCCTATTAAAATAAGTCTGAGTCTGTAAGAATTTTATTAGAAAAGGTAACTCATGATAACCAATTTGTATTTGCTATAAATATCTAGTAGCTCAATTATTTCTTATGCTCACTAAAACTAGGTCCTGCTGTTTTGGGGGTTTCTTGCTCAAAAATCCCCCATGGAATATGCCCTAAAACTTTACAACAAATAAAGTAACATGGGTCTTTCAGTTCAGGTGTGAGATTTAATTTCATGAGCCATTTAATAGATCCTAAATGGAATTTCTCTGCAGGCATGGTTTTCTTTGTTGTGGTTTCAACTTGATTTGCCTAGAACCTCTTGAAGAATTATTTGCACCAGCTTTTAAGTGCCCCCTATTCCTCAGCAGAGACAGGCCCTTCGCTGCTCAGAGCTGTCATGGCTTGCACAGTTGTCTTCCTTCTTGTGCACTGAACACATTCTCACTTGAGATGTTCTACCATTCCTTTATGTGTTCTTGTCATTCTCTTTTGAAATTTATTGCAGTTTTGATTTTCTGCCACAGTAATGGATTATCTTTTATGACTGTGCAGATGAGTGCTTTCATTCTATGTGCCCCCAGACAATAGCTTAGAAAACCTGTTCATTGAGTTTCTTAACCATGTCAATAGCTCAGGACACCTTGTCTCTTACTTTACAGGGTCTGATGGTGTTTTCAACTTCTTAATACAGCTTTGGAATGTTACTGAGGCAAACACCTCAGCAAGTTTTACATTTGGGGTACAGACTATGCTGGCATCTATAATTACAAAGATTGGTTGAAAAGGGAGGATGGAAAAAGTTCATTCTCTAGTATCATTATGATGATAAAAATTGGGAGCTGAAAGGGATCATGGCGTGACTCCATCATAGTGATTCTCAACTGGGGGCAATTTTTCTCCTTCTCCCAGTGGATGTTTGGCAAAGTCTGGAGACAAGTTTGGGTGTCATAACGAAGAAGGGGTTTCCCACTGACATCTAGGGGAAAGATGCCACGGATGCTGCTAAACATCCTATTATGCTTACTCTTCCCCTGCAACAAAGAATTATCTAGCCCAAAATGTTGAGGTTGAGGAACCCTAAAGATCAGATCTAATTTTATACTGCTGATTTAGTACTATTTTATGACATGTTAGAAATACCACTCTTCACAGAATTTTTCACTATCTGATATTTTCTTTATTTTTTCTTGTGCTTCCTCATCTTGCTTGTGTTAGTTATCTCTATTTCTTCATCACACTGAACCGTACTCAGTAAGAATGGTTTGAACATGATTGCTTCCACTTCAGTTGTTTCTTTTAACAAGAGAGGAAGCTGAGGCCAAAAGTGGACAAAATTTTAAAGTATGTAATGGTGATAGGTAGGACCATGATCTTGGGGTCTTGATTTATAAATCAGAGTCCCCTTCTGCTGGCATTTTGAATAATGATACAAAGGACAATTTGGTCCAAGAGTTTGTTTTAAAAGATAGTAGCCAAGTGAAACAGGCATCTTTTCTGTATATTCCTAATGTTTCAGAAGATTCTCTTATTTCTTTGTAGTTTTTTCCAAATGACATTAAATTATATGCCAGGTACTAAAGAACTACATCCAATTCTCCAGTTTATTTCTCTGGAACATGCCAAGTTCTTTTCCTGGTCCTGGGAAAAATAACTTCAGGAAAATTAAGATATCATAGCAACCATAGAGTATGTAAATATTTATTCTCATAGACTTTAGATAAAATGCTCTAAGAAATTTTTAGGAGTGGTATATGTATCTTAGCATTCTTTTTGTCTTTTTTACTTTAATCAAGCCTCATTCAAACTAATGAGACTTGACTTGACCTTGAATTTTGTTGTCCCAAACTTCACGATGAATTCCTGGAATCTCTTCAATTTCTGTCTTGGTTACAACTTCTGGAAAACAAGCAATTTATGTATGTATGTATGTATATTAGAGAAGTGGTGAGGTTACAAATGATTATGCATAATGTGTGGAATTCCCATACATCACCCCTCCACAAACACCTTACATTGCTGTGGAACATTTGTTACAGATTATGAAAGAATGCGATCAGACTATTACCATTAACTATGACCCACAGCTGACACTCTGTATATTTTTTCTAGATACCCCTATTATTAACACTTTATGTTAGTATCATACATTTGTTATAGTTCATGAGAAACACTCTTATATTTATATTGTTAACCACAGTCCATCTTCCACCACATGGTTCACTGTGTTATATGGTCCCCTGCCTTGTACATTCTATCCAAAGTGTACACTCAGTGGCTCTCACTTTCATCAGAGTTGAGCATTCATTGCCCCAGTAAACCTTTGAATGTTTTCCTTAGTCCAAAAGAAAAAAATCCCATACCCCCCCTCCCATTATTGACCCTTAGTGTTGCTATAGTACCTTCTTTGACATTGATGTAAGAATATTTAATATTGCTGTTAACTATAGTCCATAAGTTACACTAATTGTATTTTTCCTATGTGTCACAATGTTCATACCTCTTTGTAATCTAGTTCTTAGAAGAACATTCTTATATTTATACTATTAACCACAATCCTTATCCACATCTGGGTTCACTATGTTATTCAGTCCCTAGATTATTCTCTAGCTTTCTTTCAATTGATATTTTCATCCCTAGACTACCCCTTTCATCCACAATCCCATTTATAAACCAACCATGTTAGTTATACTCATTATAATGTGTTACCATCAACTCTATCCATTTTCACACTTTTAAAGTCAAACTAATTGAAAATTCTATATCCATTAAGCATTACTACTCCTTCTCAGTCTTCATTCTATCTCCTAGCAACCTATAGTTTAGGTTTTTGTGTTTATTCTTCATATATAGTTCATATTAGTGAAAGCATACAATATTTGTCCCTTTGTATTGGCTTATTTCACTTAGTATAATGTCTTCAAAGCTCATCCATGTTATATGTCCCAATTTCATTTTTTCTTAAAGCAGCATAGTAGTCTATTATACGAATACATCACATTTTGTTTATCCATTCATTGGTTGATGGATTCTTGCACTGTTTCCATCTTTTGGCAATTGTGAATAATGCCGCTATCAACATCAGTGGGCAAATGTCTCTTTGCGTCACTATTCAGTTCTCCTGGATATATTCCTAGGAGAGGGACTGCTAGATCATACAAAAATTCTGTATTTAGCTTCCTTAGTAACTGCTAAACTGTCTTCCACAGAGGCTATACCATTCTACATTCCCACCAACTGTGAAGGAGTGCTCCTATTTCTTCACATCCTCTTCACATCCTCTCCAGCATGTGTTGTTTTCTTTTCTTTTCTTTTTTTTAAAAAATAATGTCCATTCTTTGAGAAGGGAGATGATATCCCATTGTAGTTTTGATCTGCATTTCTCTAATAGCTAATGATAATGAACATTTTTTTCATGTGCTTTTTTGCCAATTGTATTTCCTCTTTGGAGAAATGTCTGTCTTTTGCCCATTTTTAAATTGGATTGCTTACTCTTTTATTGTTGAGTTTTATCATTTCTTTAATATAGGGTGGAAATCAAACCCTATCAGATATGTGGTTTCCATATATTTGCTCTCATTGAGTGTGTTCCTTTTCACCTTCCTGACAAAGTTCTTTGAAGCAAAAAAGTGTTTAAGTTTGAGGAGGTCTCATTTATTTTTACTTTCATTGCTTGTGCTTTCAGTCTAAGGTTTAAGAAACCACCTTCTACCACCAGGTCTTGAAGATATTTCCCTAAATTTTCTTTTAGGAGATTTATGGTTCTTGCTTTTCTATTTAGGTCTTTGATCCATTTTGAGTTAGTTTTTGTATAAGGTAGGGGACTTCTTTCCTTCTTTTAGATATGGATATCCAGTTCTCCCAGAATCAATTATAGAATAGACTGTTCTGCCCCAGCTGGATGGGTTTGCCTGCCTTGTCAAAAATCACTTGACCACAGATGTGAGGGTCTATTTCTGAACAATCAGTTCAGTTCCATTGGTCTATGTGTCTATCTTTCCACCAGTACCACACTGTTTTACTACTGTAGCTAGTTAATATGATTTAAAGCCCAGAAGTGAGTGTCCTCCAACATCGTTCTTCCATTTTAAGATATTTCTGACTATTTGGGACCCCTTACCCTTCCAAATAAATTTAATAATTGGGTTTTCCATTTCTTTAAAGAAAGGTTGTTGGAATTTTTATTGGGATTGCAATGAATCTGTATATAAGTTTGGGTAGAATTGACATCTTAATGATATTTAGTCTTCCCATTCATGAGCATGGAATGTTCTTCCATTTATTTAGGTCTTCTTTGATTTCTTTTAGCTGTGCATTGAAGTTTTTTGGATACAAGTCCTTCATGTCCTTGGTTAAGTTTTTTCCTAAATGTTTGAGTCTTTTTGTCGCTATTGTAAATGGAAATTTTTTCCTGACTTCCTCCTCAGATTGCTTATTACCAGTGTACAGAAACACTACTGAGGAAGCGGCTGTGGCTCAATCAGTGGGGCTCCCGTTTACCATATGGGAGGCCCCCGGTTGGGTTCCTGGGGCCTCCTGGTGAGGGCAGGCCCGCCCGCATGGCGTGGTTGGCTGACCCAGCGAGCACAAGCAGCAGTGTTTCAAAAAGAAACACTACTGATTTTTGCATATTAATCTTGTATCCTGCCACTCTGCTAAACTTGTTTATTTGCTCTGGTAGCTTTGTTGTAGATTTTTCATAATTTTCTAGGTATAGGATCATATCATTTGTGAATAATGAAAATTATACTTCTGCTTTTCCAATTTGGATGCCTTTTCTTTCTTTCTTTCTTTCTTTCTTTCTTTTTTTTTTCCTGATTGCTCTAGCTAGAACCTCTCATACTATGTTGAACAACAATGGCAACAGTGGACATCTTTGTCTTGTTTCCAATTTCAACAGGAAATCTTTCAGTCTTTCACCATTGAGTATAATGTTAGCTGTGGGTTTCTCATAAATGCACTTTACCACATTGAGAAAGTTTCCTTCTATTCCTATATTTTGTTCTTTGCATCAACCACCTAACTACACAGCTGGAGGAACTAGAAAAAGAAGAGCAAACTTTGCCCAAAGCTAACAGAAGGAGTGATATAAAGATCAGAACAGAAATAAATGAAACTTATAACAATGAAACAATAGATTAACAAAGCCAAAAGTTGGTTCTTCAAGAAGATCGACAAAATTAACAAATCCTTAGCTAGACTGACAAAGAAAAAAAAAAGAGAGAATATGCAAATGAATAAAATCAGAAATGAAAATGGGGGCATTACTATTGACCCCACAGAAATAAAAGAGATTATAAGAAGATACTATTAATAACTGTATATCAACAAACCAGACAATGTAGATGAATTGAAAAATTCCCAGGAACATATGAACAACCTATACTTACCCTAGAAGAAATAGAAGACCTCAAAAAACAATTACAAGCAAAGAGTCATCAAACAACTCCCCAAAATGAAAAACCCAGGGACAGATGGTTTCACAAGTGAATTTTATCAAGCATTTAAAGATCTAATACCAATCTTACTCAAAGTCTACCAAAAAATTAAACATGAAGGAATACTACCAAGCTTATTCTATGAAGCCAATATCACCTAATACCTAAGCCAGATACAGATATTATGAAAAAAGAAAATTATAGAACCATTTCTCTAATGTATATAGCTGTAAAAATCCTCAACAAAATGAATTCAACAACACATTAAAAGAATTACTCATCATGATCAAGTGGGTTTTATCCCAGGCATGCAAGGATGGTTCAACACAAGAAAATCAATTAGTGTCATAAACCACATTAACAAATTGAAGAAGAAAAATCACACAATCCCCTCAATTGATGCAGAAAACAAATTTGACAAAATATGCATCCTTTCTTGATATCCTTTTTCTAGTTCCTCCAGCTGTGTAGTTAGGTGGTTGATTTTAGCTCTTTCTTCTTTTTTAATGTAATCATTAAGAGCTATAAATTTCCACTCAGCATGCTTTTGCTGCATCCCATAGGTTCTGATATGTTGTGCTCCTGTTTTCATTCTTCTTGAGATATTTATTGATTTCTCTTGCACTTTCTTCTTTGACCCACTGACTATTT
>JAKSZT010010873.1:11855458-11955770 GCA_026826555.1 Tolypeutes matacus | reverse complement strand
CAGAGAAAGTACTTTGTATAATTTTAATCTTTTAAAATTTACTGATATATGCTTTGTGTATTAGTCAGCCAAAGGGGTGCTAATGTAAAATACCAAAAATGGGTTGGTCTTTATAAAGGGTATTTGTTTGGGGTAGAAGTCCACAGAAATCAGGCCATAAAGCATTAAGTTTCTTCTCTCACCATAGTCCATTGCCACGTGGTAGAGCAAGACAGCTGCCGGCGTTTGCCAGTGTTCAGGCTTCTGGGGTTCCTCTCTTCCCGGGGCTGTGTTTCTCTTCGGGCTTAGTTCCTGTTTCCTCCAAAAGGTCAGCTGTAGACGATCAGGCGAACTGCTTTCTTCTCTTCTCCTGGGGCCTTTTTCCAACATCAAAACTGCTTCTCAAAAGACTGCTTCAACTGTTCTTTGCCTTGCCTTTTATATTCCATTCCTCACCCACCAAGGGGTGGGGCTCAATGCCCTAATCCTAACCTAATCATGCCCAGATTAACAGATCAGTTTACAAGCATGATCCAATTATATTTTTGGAATTCATAATTACATCAAACTGCCACACTTTGTAACCAACCTATGGTCTATCCTGGAGAAAGATCCATGAGCACTTGAGAAGAATGTATATCCTGCTGATTTGGGGTCTATTCAGATTTATTCAGATGGGAGTACATTGTGCTTCCTGAACATGGATATCTGTGCCCTTCAATAGGGTTGGGAAATTTTCTACCATTATTTCCTCAAATATTCCTTCTGCCCCCTTTCCCTTATCTTCTCCTTCTGGGACACCCATGACACACATGTTTACACATCTCTTGCCATCATTTATTTTGCTGAGATGCTGTTAATTTTTTTCCATTCTTTTCTTCATCTGTTCTTTTGTATGTTTGCTTTTGGAGGTTATGTCTGCAAGCTCACTAAAACTTTCTTATTCCTCTTCAAATCTGCTGTTATATGTCTGCAGTATATATATTTTTATTTTTGCAGTATATTTTAAATGTCATTTATTGTGCTTTTTATTCCCATAAGATCTGCTATTTTTCTATGTATTCCTTCACATTCTTCTTTGTGCTCACCCTATCTCTTCTTGATGCCCTAATGTCCTTACCCATCTCATTGAATTTATTATGGAGATTTGTTTGAACATCTATGATTAGTAGTCTCAACTCTTTTATGTCATCTGGAGGCGTAGTTTGTTCCTTTGACTGGGCCATATCATCCTGTTTCTTTGTATGGATTGTAATTTTTTTATTGGTCTCTCAGCATCTGATTTACCAGACGTAAGTATTCTTGGCCCCTTTGCTCTCTTTATTCTAGAGCTTTCTATTTGAAACCCTTTTCAACTTAATTTGAAACTTTATAGTGGCTCGTGTTTAGCCCATCTGAAAAATTTCAGCTCTTTTTCATCTGTTTCTCCCCCTTCCTCCCTTTCTGGTTGTGGAGTAGAAGCTGAGGATATGGTTGGTCCTGTAAGCTGTGGATGCTGAAGCTGCCCATGTAGCCCCAGGAACTGATGAAGCTTCTCCCACCTTTCTTCCCTGTCAGGGATAGGGATGTAACCACAGCCATGTGCAGCAATTCAAACATGCAGGCCAAGACCATCTGTAGTTGGAGAGACTGATGAAGCTCCACATCCCTTCTTCCCCTGCCTGGGGTGGGACTGGAGCCACAGTTGTGGGCAGCAAACTAAGCCATGTGAGTTAAAACTGACCATAGTTGCCTAGGCAAATGGATGAAGCACTTACACCCCTCCTCCCCTGCTGGGGATAGGAATGGAGTCCCTGGTGTGTCTAGAGATCTAGTCTGTGTTGGCAGAAAGTGACTACAGTTGCCCAGAGAGGATGAGGGAGCACTATGCCTCCTTCTGCTCTGTCAGTGGTGAGTATGGAGCCACAGATGTGTTCAATAATCTAGATCATGAAGACTGAAAGTGGCTTCAGTTGCCCAGAGAGGCTGAGGGTACACTTCACCTGTCCTGTCATGGTGGGGATGGAACCATAGGAGTGCTCAACAGTCTAGACTGTGCAGGCTGAAATCACTTGCAGTTGCTCAGAGAGATTTAGGAAACACTGCTCCCCTCCTATTCTCTTGGGGCAGAGATGTATCTACAAGTTTGCCCACCAATCTAGTCTGTGTGGGCTGAAATCACCTGCAGTTACCCAAAGAGGCTGGTACAGATCCTCCCAGAGTCCTCCTTGCTGCAGGTGGGGCTGGAGCCTAGGCTAGGGCTGCAACTGAAAGAAGTCAATCTTTACCTTCACTGTGATTTTTCACTCAGCCTTGATCCCCTTATGCCAGGGGCAGAGTTAAAATGGAGCTACTGGCCTCTTTCTGACTTGGACAGTTTCAAACTTTAGCTGTTCTTAGGACTGGACTTTAGCCAGCCAAGTTTACTAATCAGTAGCTGAAATTGGTACCCAACGGTCTCTTCCTTCCCCATTTTTGGGAAATGAAGCTTCGAACTCTAGAGAGGGAATAGCTCCTGCAGTGACCTGAGCCACTGGCAGGGGATGGACTCTGGCTTCCATGGTGTGGAGTGCTCTATTCACGAATCTTCACTGAAGATGGGCAGTCTCTTCCTTTTGTTCTTCCAAGGATGTTGCAGGATGCTTTTCTGGTCTGGGACCCCAAATAGGTGATTTAGATAGCTCCAGCTGATTACTAACTGCACTGTAGGAGGAGCTTATACTTGGAGCTCCTTACTCTGCCACCATCTTGCCCCGTTCTTTTCAAGCCATTTATACACATATATGCATATATATTTATATATCATTTTACAAATGTTTGTATGTATTGTGAGAATTTTGATTTTTACCCATAATAAAAAAAAAAAAAAGAAAAAAAAAAAAAAAAAAGAATTCACCCAAATGCTCCTCCTCATGAATCTAAGTTTAATCAATATATATTTTATTCCTCATAAATTATATACTATGTGAGGTGTGCTGAAATAATTAAGCCATCCTTAACTTACTGCAGTATTGATTCCCAATAAAGATGACATAACTCAAGACATAAAAAAAAAAAAAAAAAAAAAAAAAGAAGTTAATAGCCAGCAATGGGCTGTCTTTTTGGAATCAGCCAATAGGTATAGCTTAACTCTTCATAAAAACTGAGCAGAAGCTCCATGGAATCCAACCATATTGGATAAAACCTTTCTATTTCAATTTACACGTATATTTCATTTTACAGTTTTCAATGTCTTTTAACTTATAAAGCATTTTCTTTCTTAATCTTTATAGTACCCTTTTTAGAGATGTAGAGGGAAATATATTCCTAATCCAATGTGTTTTATTGTATATCATGAAAACTTATCTTTGAATAGTCCCAACCAGGCTGTAAGCTTTTGAAAGGCTGGGAGCACATTTTATATTTCTTTGTATCACATCAGTGCACTTAATAAGAAAAAGTAAATGTGCTTTTGTTGATTTATCCATTATAAAAAGTTAATACAGGAAAACTCAAAATACCTACGTGGCACGCTAGATTTGGCAAACTCTTTTAGGATTAAGCAAATTCTCAATTTTAAGGGCTTCAATCAATGAATTTTCAATGCTTTTTAAAAAGTGAAATTCAGACTGTTGTTATGAAATAGAAATCTCTCCATGCCTGGTTAAAATTCAGCTTTATTTCAATTCCTAAAACATGGTCTGTTTCTTGTAATGCTGAAGGTAAAATTATAGAGAAATCACTGTGTTATTTACAATTTAAAGAAAAGCATGAATTTACTGCCATCTAGGCTCTCTAGGAATTGCTATTTGTAATTTAAAAAATATTACAAGAACATATAAATGTAGGAAGAGACCCTCTATCTGTTAGTTTCTCCATTATAATTTAATGTTTTTGGATATATAAAAATTTTAACCACTTAAAATTCTTTACCACATTTAAAAGGCAACATGGTGTCTCACATGATATTTATAAAATGAAACAATGTATATGATTGTACTTTGTCAATTTTGTGTTTTGTACTTTGAAAAGCACGAAGTAATAATATTAAAAAAAATAATAGTGCTTATTATTATTTGGAACATTGAGAAATGGTCAAAAATGTTTTTCATGCACTGTTCCAATTGCTACTGCAAAATAAATTACCCCAAAACTTAGTTGGATAAAGGAACCATCATTTGATTTGCTCACACTTTTGTGGTTCAGGAATTCGGAATTGCCTTCATGAAGCAACAATCAGATGCTGACTGTGGCTGTGGATTTCTAAAGGCTCACATGGCTGGGATTTGAAGCTGGTGGTAAGCTGTGAGGTTAGTTTTGTCTGTGGATCAGTGCTCTTCACACACTTCTCTAGAATGCTGGTCTCAGCATAGTCATGTCTATTATATGGGGCCTGGATTACCCCAGAATGCGCATCCCAAGGGAATCAAATGGAAGCTTTGTCATTTTCCTTACCTAGCCTCAGATATTACAGCATTATTTATCCTACATTCTCTTGGAAGTCACAAATATTTAAGAGGATGGGGCATAGACGAGAGTGGTCTCTATGAATTTACAGACATGTTTTAAAACCATCTGTGGTCATTAGAAAATTCAGAGTAGAGAGAGAAATGAAAGGGATATGTTTTGGAAAATGAATTAGACCAGATATTTACAAAACCTTTTAAGAATGTTTTCCTATTCCTAATTATACTTAGTATTAACATCATTATTTTTGGCTTTCTATGAACATTTTCTGTGTTCCTTTATTTAAGGGGATGATGCTTTCCTGAATACCTTCTTTAGCATGTAGCAGGATGCATAGTTTCTTAGACATTCATTTGATTCATTTATTTGAACTTTGATGACTTTTCTATCTTCAGGAATTCTCTAATCAATAGTCAAATATTCCCAACCTTTTGGAAGTTTACTAACCTTATGAATCAATACTATTATCAGCATGTATGCCTTTCAAAGACCAATTATCCCAGTGGCTGATTAGGTTTTATCTTGGGCATCCCAGGTGGGGATTTTCCCAGCCTGCTTTGTGGCAGTCCCCCAGGTATCTCACAATCATATCTTCTCTGTTTGGTGCTCGTATAAGCTTACTGCCAGATGCAGCTTACTCTTCCAGAGAAGGATTAGCTTATTTGCATCCATATGTGTCTTGTCATGTGGAAGGATTGGCAGAGTAAAATTGCTAGAGGTACAATTTCATGCTCCTAGGTGAAGCCAAATCTCTCACTGTGAAGTCCAGTGGGCATATTTTGAGTAGGCTGCCTGCCAGAGAGAGAATGCTATGCTGATGCATTGTTCATAGCAAAGAGCAAGGCTTCTCTGTAAGAATTTCTGAATTTACAGAATTGGATTAAGGAAGTTGATGGAGATGATAGTTCTTGTGAGAAATATGTCAATATATGTGTTCACAGAATACCTAGAAGAATACAGCTAACTTATCACCTACTGATGTGAGATCCGGGAAATAATGTTGTTTTAATCCACTGTTTCAGTTAGCCTCTTTGTTCTAAATTTTGTGACTCTAGAGAGCTTCTTCCTCTGGGACCCACATGTTTATTGGTTCTCATCTCAGAAGTGACATGTCTATTGCCATGAGGTGGTTAGGCAAATCCCTACAATGTCTGACCAGAAGGCAGATGTTTCAGGATGCTGATGCTGTAATGAAACAAAGTGTAGTGTTGGTTCTTTTCATGGGGAAGATAGTGTCGGAGTAGGTCAGGCAGGATACAATGCTCTTTCAAAATGGGAGGAAGGACAGAAGCTGTGGGAGGGAGCTCCTTTGGGAATCTGCAGAACAGGAGAGTGTTGCACTCATCATTCAGGAGAGATTGGGAACAGAGAGGAAAGGAGGCCAAAAGAAAAACGATGAGTTACCCCCACAGCTGAGAAAGCACCCACCCCCACTCTTGGGGTGAATAGTCTTGGGAAACCTGTGGTTGACATTGGCCAACTGAGAGGGTAATGGACATCTTCCTCTATGGATAAAGGGAGGGTGTGGTGGGAGGCTGGGTGTGGTTTCTCTTCAGTGAGTCTAAACATCAGGCCCCCACTTTGAATTATGGGATCAGAAACTCCAGCCAGTGGGAGTTGAAAGATCTACCTCCATGGAAAGGTTTCCTGAAGAGCATCGTCTGCTGGAAGTTTAGGAAAGTGATGGAAGACAAGGTTTATTTCTCATGTCCCTATACCCAAACCCCCATGGAACTGGTCTGCTCATCAGTAGTGAGTCCCTCGCCCTTTTTTGATAAGTTAAAGTGGGCAATCTTAAAGTTTTGAAAGAAGTTGAACCGCAAATCAAAGAAGATCTGTGAAACAGGGCAAGAGAGAGAAATTGACCAACAGAGTAAAGCACCAACATACTCAGATGCCTAGACATCAATAAAAAATTACAAACCATACTAAGAAACAGGAAGAGATAGCCCAGCCAAAGGAACAAACCAAAAATCATGATGAGACACAGGATTTAATGCAACTAATCACACAAATCTCCTAAATCAAATCAAGGAGTTGAAGGAAAATATGGCTAAAGAGATAAAAGATAGTAAGAAGACACTGGGTGAATTTATAAGACAAATTGAAAGCCTGCAAATAGAAGTAACAGAGCTTATAAGAATAAAAGAAACAATGGATGAGATTAAAAATACATTGGAGGTATATAACAGCAGATTTGAATTGGCCGAGGACAGAATAAGTGAATTAGAAGACAGAGCATCTGAACTTGAAAAGACAGAAGAAAAGAAAGAGAAAAGAATGGAAAAAATTGAACATGGGCTAAGGGAATTGAAAGACAGAATGAATAATACAGACATATGTGTTACAGGTGTCCCAGAAGGAGATGAGAATGGAAAGGGGACAGAAAAAATATTTGAGGAAATAATGACCGAATATTTCCCAACTATTATGAAAGACATAAATATCAATATCCAAGAAGGACAACACACCCCAAACAGAATAAATTCAAATTGACCTACTTTGAGAAACCTATTCAGAATGACAAATACCAGAGATAATGGGAGGGTTCTGAAAGCAGCAAGAGAAAATCAATGCATCACATACAAGCAAAGTTTGATAAGACTAAGTGCCAATCTCTCATCAGAAATCATGGAGGCGAGAAGGCAGTGGTATAATATATTTACAGTATAGAAAGTGAAAAACTGCCAGCCAAGAATTCTTTTTTGGCACAATTGCCCTTCAAAAATGAGGGCAAGTTTAAAGTTTTCACAGACAACAAAAACTGAATTTGTCACCAAGAGACTGGCTTTATAAGAGATACAAAAGGGAGTGGTGCACTCTGAAAGGAAAAAACAAGGGTGAGAGGCTTGGATAAGGGTATGTAAATGAAGATTATTAGTTAGGGTAAATAAAAGGTAAAAGGACAGACTTAGTAAGATATGACAACGGAAAGCCAAAGGACAAAATGGGTGAAGTAAGTAATGCCTTTACAGTAATACAATTGAAGTCAAAGAATTGAACTCCCCAATCAAAAGACTTAAACTGAAAGAATGGATAAAAATATGAGCCTTCTATATGCTGTCTACAAGAGATTCACTTTAGACACAAGGACATAATCAGGCTGAAAGTGAAAGGTTGGAAAAAGACATTCCATGCAAACAGTAACAAAAAAAGATTTGGAGTAGTGATACTAATATTGGCAAAATAGATTTTAAATGCAAAACTGTTATAAGAGAGGAAGAAGGTCATTATATATCATTAAAATTCACCAATAGGAAAAAATAAATATCTATGTACCTAACCTAGGTGCCCTAAAATACATGAGGGCATACATCAGCAAAACTGAAGGGAGAAGTAGAAATCTCTACAATAATAGTTGGAGACTTCAACATACCACTCACATCTTAGATAGAACATCTGGACAGAGGATAAATAAGGAAAGAGAGTGCTTGAATAATATAAATGAACTAGACCTAACAGATATTTACAGAACATCACATCCCAAAACAGCAGGACATACCTTCTTCTCAAATGCTCATGGATCTTTTTACAGGATAGATCATATTCTAGGTCACAAGAAAGATGTCAATAAATTTAAAAAGATTGAAATTATACAAAGCACTTTCTCTGATCATAATGGAATTAAAATGGAAAACAACAGGCAGAAAAAAGGGAAAAGTCACAAAAAACATGGAGAATAAACAACATGATCTTAAATTATCAGTGGGTCAAAGAATAAATTGCGAGAGAAATCTGTAAATATTTTGAGACAGATGGAAATGAGAGCCCAACATATCAAAACCTATGGGATACAGTGAAGGCAGTGCTGAGAGGGAAATGTAAAGGTCTTAATGCTTACATTTAAAGAAGAAAGAGCTAAAATCAAAGACTTAACTGCACACCTGCAGGAGGTAGAAAAAGAACTGCAAACCAATCCCAAAGCAAGCAGAAAGAAAGATATAACAAAGATTAGATTAGAAAGAAATGAAAATGAGAACACAAAAATATTAGAGAGAATCAACAAAACCAAAAGTTGGTTCTTTGAGAAGATCAACAAAATCGATAAACCCTTAGCCAGACTAACAGATAAAAAGAGAGAAGTTAAATTGTAGAGGATAGGTTAGTAGGAGACAGAATGTGGGTTGAGAAGGGGGACCAGATGCTGAATGTATGCACCATGTTTAATAAGGTTGATTGTAAATGTGTGGAAGTGGATAGAATTATAAACGTGATTGTGACTGAAAGGGAGTAGTCTAGGGAGGTTAATGTCAATCTAAATTGAAAACATGGAATACATGCAAGTTCCTGGGAATATATCAGGGCATGTAGGACTTAGTCTATGCATATTAGGTTGTGATATAAAAATTATTAAAAGTTTTATTATTACCTGATTTGGGAAATTGAAAAAAAAAGAAAAGAAAACTAGAGGATAATCTAGGGACTGTATAACATAGTGATTTCAGTAGTGGATGAGGATTGTGGTTAAAAGTACAAATAAAATAAGAACATTCCTCCATTACAAGGTGTTAAGAATATGGTGATACATGGGAGAACTATAACTAATGTACCTGAGACTACAGTCACAGTAATATTGTCATCTTTTTGCAGCAATGCAAAGCAGGGACTATATCAATACTAAGCGTCAACAGTGGGGGAGTCTATTAGTCAGCCAAAGGAGTGCTGATGCAAAGTACCAGAAATCTGTTGGCTTTTATAAAGGGTATTTATTTGGGGTAGAAGCTTAATGTCACAAGGCCATAAAGATTAAGTTACTTCCCTCACCAAAGTCTGTTACCATGTGTTGGAGCAAGATGGCTGCTGGTCTCTGCGAGGGTTCAGCCTTCCTCTTCCTCTTAAGACTCCATGGTCCCTACTTCTTCTGATCTCAGCTGTAGGCTGGCATAAAGCTCATCTCTCTTCCCAGGACTCTTCTCTTTCTGGGCTTAGCTGCTCTGTTCTCTCCACAAGGCCAGCTGTAAACTCTCAGGTGAACTGCTTGGCTCTCTCCCCTGGGCTCCAGCATCAAAATTCAACTCTCTCCTCTGCTGTGTCCTTTTCTGTGTGAGAGACCACCCACCAACGGTGCAGGGACTCAATGTCCTACTGACGTGGCCAAATCAAAGCCCTAATCTAAATTTAAGCAAGTAAAAGTGAAACCTCTGAATTTAATACAATCAAAGGGTATCACGCCCAGAGGAACAGACCAGTTTACAAACATAATCAATATTTCTTTTCAGAATTCATCAATAATATCAAACTGCCACACGGAGTATAAAAGAATATGGGGTTTTTCCTTTTGGAGTGATGAAAATGTCCTAAAATGAACTGAAGTGATGAAAATGTAGGTCTGTGATGAAATTGAGAGCCACTGAGTTTACTTTTTTGGACTGATTGTAGGCAGGAGAGCCATTTCACAGTGAACCCCATTGTGGATAATGGACTGTGTGGTTAACAGTACAAATATGAGAATGTTCTGTCATGACCTACAGCAAATATACAATACTAATACATAGTGTTAATAAGATGGTTTGTGAGAAAAATATGCCAAATATAAACTAGGGGCTTTAGATAGCAGCGATATTATAATGATGTCCTTTCATCATTTGTACCAAGTATGTCACAACAATATAAGGTGTTGGTGGTAGGACAGTGGATGGGGAATCCTGTATGGTATTCATAATTGTTTTGTAAACTCAACTTCTCTAATGAAAAGAATATATTGTTGGTTTCCTTATATTGATATTAAAAATGTTCATAATGGGGAAACGGCAGTGGCTCAATTGGTTGGGCTCCCATTTACCATATGGGAGGCCCCGGGTTCGATTCCTGGGGCCTCCTGGTGAAGGCAAGCCGGCCCACGTGGCGCGGTGAGCTGATGGCCTGCGCGGCGAGGTGAGCTGGCGCAGCAAGATGACGCAACAAAGGGAGACAAGCAGACACAGAAAAACGCAAAGCAAGATGGGCACAGTGAGCACAAGCAGTAAGGGGGGTGGGTATAAATAATAAAAGAAATGTTCACAATGACCGAACTCCAATATTAGTTACTAACTGTGGTGAAAAGGTAGTGCGGTGGTTTGGAACTGTGTGTCCCCCAGTAAATTATGTTCTTGAAGCTAATCCATTCCTGTGAGTATAAACCTACTCTAGGTATGTTTTCATGAGGTTACTTGAGTTTAGTCATTGTCGAAGTAGGGTCTTAATCTTTTTACTGGAGTCCTTTATAAGTGGGATGAATACAGAGAAAGCTATGGAAGAAAGACGCTGAAGTCGATGAAACCTGGAAGAGGAGGGAGAGATCAGCAATGGTGTCATGTGCCTTGCCGTGTGACAGAAGAGTCCTGTATCACTGACAGCTGGTCTTCAGGAAGAAAGTGTCATCTTGATGATGCCTTGACCTGGGCATTTTCATGATCTCAAAACTTAAGGGTGATCAGCCAAAGAACTTTTGGACTTCAGAAAATTGCAGGCATGGAAAGGCGCATTTCTACTTATATTTAGCACCAGGTTTACCACATAGTTTTGATAAAGATCTGTCTATATCTTCATGAGATTTACATCCTATGTGTTAGCTGTGATTTATTTATGAATGAGCTGTCAAGGCTTGTGGTAACCTTTTTTCTACAGTTGAATCATATTAATACATACATTCTATATACACAGACATATATATATATACTGTGTGTATATGTGTGTGTTTGTGTACAGTCGTAGTAGCAGTGTGTTTCTATACTCTATAGTTGAATATAAAGCTATTTATTCAATATACAAAGAAAAGAGGTGGCAGAGACAAATCTACTCGAACGTTTGCGCATTCCCTCGTGATACTGATGCAAATCACAATGCTATTTCTTCCACCAAAAATAAACCATATGTAAAAATGTAAAATAAATAAATAAATAAAATGGACCTGGAATATATCACAATAACAAAAAACATTATAGATTTCAAATTAATGGGGACTTTTATCGTAGACTAGACAAATAGTAAATGAAGGTAAATAGATTTTGTATATAGTAGTATCCCACTGGGTAACTGAGCAAAGAATGATGGTAATATGATAGAGGGTATTATCCAAAATTTTCAATCTCTCTTTTAACAAACTGAGGGACAACTGTTATTTTTAGGTGTAATAATCTTGGGGTTATGTTTTATAAAGTATCTTTGTCTCTTAAGTGCTTTATTTAGGCATAAAATCATAGTATGTGTTGAATTTTTCTTCAGTTCACCAGTGGGGGAATAGGAAAGGTGGAGGAATAGAGAAAAGGATATTGAATATATATTAATAATTTATTGATGTGTAATAAGTACAAAGGGGTTTGTTATACTATTTGCTCTGCTTTTGTGCATGTTTGAAAATTTCCAAAATAAAAAGTTCTGTTTACACTAAAAACAAACAAACAAACAAACAAAACCTTAAGGGTGTAAGCTAATAAATTCCCACTGGTAAAGTCAACCCATTTTATGGTATCTACTTTCAGCTGCATTGCACACTAAGACACATTTTGTTACTGAGAATGGAGTGCTGCTCCTGCAAATCCCAAAAGTGTTAAAAAGGTTTTGTAATTGGGTAATGAGTAAAGGAGGGAAGAATTACGAGGTGCTTGATAGAAAAGGTCTAGATTGTTTTGAAGAGATTGTTGGTAGAAATATGGATGCTAAAAGTACTTCTGATGAAGCCTTAGAAAGAGATGATGATGTCATTGCAAACTGGAAGAAAGGTGACCCTTGTTTTAAAGTGGCAGAGAACTTGGCAACACTGAGTCTTGATGTTGGATGGAAGGCAGAATTTGAAAGTGATGAGCTTGGAGCTAAATGTGTAAAGTTCTGCCTGGTTTCTCCTTGCAGCTTATAGTAAAATGTGAGAGAAAATGAATAAGCTAAGAACTGAACTCCTGGGGACAAAGAAACCCGAAATTGATGGTTTGGAAAATTCTGAGCTTCTGGATGACAATTCCTATAGAATAGTACTCCATGTGAGGGTTTAATGGAACATGGATCCATTCAGCCATTTCAGTGCAAGTCACAACTGGAAATGTAGTAATCTAGAAAAGATTTGTGGAAGTTTCTTTTGTTTGATGGTTTGGATCCCTGTGTACTACACACAAAACTGACAAGATTTTTGCAAGATATGTACGAATGGAACCACCACCAGTCTGGATTAAAAGGGACAGATGGAAGGAAAACTCACTCTCAGTGCAGGGCCATGGAAGCTGAGGTCCGGACCGAAGACATCTCAGGCCAAGAGAGTGGACCAAATAAGTGTGTGGGAAGGGTAAGTGTGCCCTGGTACTCGGAGAAGGCAGGCTTCTGCCCCATTGTTCACATTGTTCAGGAAGAGTGTTACCAGCCCAGCCTTCTCAGATGTCTGGGGGATTGTGGAGAGTCTGGCCACCTCCCCAATGCAATAGTTTGGTGCCTTTGTTATAACTGATGAAACAGAATTGACACATTATTATTCAAGTCCATAGTTCACATTAGGGGTCACTCTGTGTTGTACTGCTATATGGGTTTTTAAAAATGAATAATGCCATGTATCCACTATTACAGTATCATACAAAATAGTTTTACTTCCCTAAAAATGCCTGGTTCTCCACCTACTCATCTCTGCCCCACTAAACCCCTAGTAACCACAGATTCTTTTTTAACTGTTTGTATAGTTTTGTCTTTTTCAGAATGTTATATAGTTGTAATCATACAGTATGTAGCCTTTTCAGATTGGACTCTTTCACTTAGAAATATGCATTCGAAGTTCCTCCATGTCTTTTCATAGTTCATTTTATTGCTGAATAATACTCCATTGTATGGATGTATTACAGTTTCTCTTCATCTATTGAAGAACATCTTGGTTGCTTTCAATATTTGGAAATTATGAATAAAGCAGCTTTAAATATTTGAGTGGGGGTTTGCATGGACATAAATTTTCAACTCATTTGGTAAATATCTATGAGTGTGATTGCTGAATCATGTGATAAGCCTATGTTTATCTTTGTAAGAAACTGCCAGGATATCTTCCAAACTGGCTGTATTATTTTGCATTTCCACTAGCAATGAATGAGAATTCCTGTGGCTCCACATCATCACTAGTATTTGGTAGTGTTGGTGTTTCGGATTTTAACCATTCTCATAGATGTATAGTTGAATCCCATTTTAAAAATTTGTAATTCCCTAATGACATATTATATAGAACATCTTTTCCTGTGCTCATTACCATTTGTATATATTCTTTGTTGAGGTGTCTGGTCAGATATATATTTTTTCATTTTTCAATTGGGTTATTTCTTTTCTGGTTGAGATGTAAGAGTTCTTTGTATAGTTTGGATACACACCCTTTATCAGAAATGTTTTGCAAATAATTTCTCCAAATCTGTGGCTTTTTTTTTTTTTTTTTTCATTTTCTTAACAGTATCCTTCACAGAGCTGAATTTTAAAATTTTAAACAAGTCTAACTTGTCAATTTTTTCTTTCATGCATTGTGCTTTTGGTGTTGTATCTAAAAAGTCACTGCCAAACCCAGTCACCTAGATTTTCTTCTCATTTTCTAGAAGTTCTTGGCTTTGTATTTTATATTTAGGTCTATTTTGAGTTATTTTTTTTGCCATAGGGGTCAGATCTGTGCCTAGATTAAATTTTGTGTGTGTGTCCGTCCAGTTGTTCCAGCATCACTTGTTGAAAAAACCATCCTTTGTCCATTGACTTGCCTTTGCACATTTGCCAAAGATAGTCGACTTTATTTGTATGGGTCTATTTGTGGGCTCTCTATTTTTTCCATTGATCTATTTGTCTGTTCTTTCACTAATACCAAAATGCCTTGATAATTGCAGCTTTGTAGTACTTCTTGAAGTTGGGTAATGTCAGTCCTCTGACCTTCTTCAATATTGTGTTGGCTATTCTGAGTCTTTTGTCTTTCAATATAAATTTTAAAATTGGTTTTTGGATATCTACAAAATAACTTGCTGCAATTTTGGTTGATTGATTTGAATGTATTGATCATTGGGGAGGAATTGACATCTTAATATTATTAAGTCTTTGGGCATAGAATCTCTCTGCAATTATTTAGATCTTATTTGTTTCATCATAGTTCTATAGTTTTCTTTGTATAAAACTTGCACATATTTTGTTAGGCTTATACCTAAATATTCCACTTTTTGGTATTAATAGTATTATGTTTCTCATTTCTAATTCCAATAGTTCATTGCCGGTGTTTAAGAAAGCAACTGACTTTATTTTTTATATCACTATTACAAGTATTCCATCAGCACAACATAATAACTATAATAACAATAAATATGCTTTGGTCCATGGTTATGTTCCCTCCCCACCCTTATTTTTGTTCATTTCTCAATCTTGAGGGATTTGGGACAATGTCCACTGTGACTGCCTCAGGCTGAGAGGGGATGTAGATATTATGGGGCAGAGGAAAGGAATTATTTTGCTTACAGTTAAAGATACTCCTTGTTTTTTGGGATGGGACTGGTCCATCATCGTCATTTTGTTAGTTGTCCAGGGCAAGCCTGAAGCGGGAGAGTGGAAGTTGGCCACAACTCTGCTGGGATTCAGAATCCAACAGGCATATGGACAATCCAAAGCCTCTGAGAAATAAGTCTTTATTTAAGTCTCTGAGAAATATAGTTAACACGTACATTGAAAATTATAGGTTCAAGTAGAAGGAGTAGAAGAATCTTGATTAGGGGAATTATATTTGTATTGCCACTCTACACTTGTTTTGGCTACTATTTGCATGGAATATCTTTTTCCAGCCTTTCACTTTCAACCTGATTGTGTCCTTACATTTAAGGTGAGTCTGTTGTAGACAGCATATAGATGGCTCATATTTTTTAAATCTCTTCTGTCAGTCTATGTCTTTTGATGGGGAGTTCAATCAATTAATGTACAATGTTATTATGGTAAAGGCATTACTTACTTCATTTTATCTTTTGGCTTTCCATTGTCATATCTTACTTTTGTCTGTCTTTTTATTCTTTACCCTTACTAATAATCTTCATTTCTATACTCTTCTCCAAGTCTCACACCCTTGTTCCTTCCTTTCAGGGTGTAAATCTAGTCCTTTTGTAACATACTCTCTCAGGCTTTGTTTGCCTGTGAAGACTTTAAACTCACCCTCATTTTTTAAAAATGAAAATAAGCTTTTTTACATCAGGTAATAAATACATACAAAGATGCAAACAGTTTCAGTCATTTTTTTCCAGACATTTTGATCAACTTACAGGAAACACAAAACTGAAATCTACATACAGTCTCAGTATGAAAATTTTCTGGGGTCCTTGTTTGGTATGATAGATTGCTCTTCTGTATTTATAACTTGTGCACTTTTTATTTGACTTCAAAGCACTAATAGGCATGCAAATGCTTACGCAAAAAAGTTATATTAAGCAGAATCTACACTGTATGCCAAACTGGGACCGGCTACTAAGTAAAGCATGCTGTCAGTATTTTTTTGCTAAAAACAGAATCCTTAGAGTTGTATTAGCTTATAAAAATAATGAAGAACAATTTAGGTAACATTAATGAATTCAAAAGAGAAGATTAAAGTGAGATACTGGTACCTTGGAGGCAAACTACGATTTGATGTAAGATAGGTAACTTTTCCATGTATTACTTTTTAATCGATGTCTAAAAAAAAAAGGAAAAAAAAAAAAATACCCGGGTACTTCCTAACTACTTAAAACACAAATCCTAATCAACCGCAAAACCTTTTCTGAATCTTTTAAGTTGGTAGGTTCAGAGCCTAATGAACCATGAAAGGGAAATGGGGAGAAATAAAAACAAACTGTTAACATTTTGAAAACAAGAGTTTCATGTGAACAGGGAGAGGAACTGTAACTTCTCATCCTATAAAAAGATGGAAAGCCTTCCAAGCTAACAAGGTGCCTAGGACCTGGCATTCCGTTCTGTTTCGGCCAAGCACTCCGGAACCAGTCCTCTAGCGTGAATGATGCCTCGCTGTAACCTCTCCATTGCACTCTTGCTCCCTGCCTAGGTGGGTCTGATCTCTTTTCCCAGCTCTTCGATGATGGCCAGGAGCTCAGCATATTTGCTCTGGGGCACCGGCTGTTCCCAGTTCCCTGGGAGTAGCCAAGGGATGGCGCCGGTAGTCACTCGGCAGCTGGCGGTACTGTGAGGATGTTGCCATGCTGGTAGGAGAGCGGACACTTCCCGTTCAAGTCCGGTTTGTAAGACATCCCCGCGGGCCGTGGGGCAGTAGGGCCCGGCCCTGGAGGCCGCAGTGAGGTGGCGGAGGGTGGCGGCGCCCGTTCCTGCGCCCGGTCCCTGTGTCCATCCGTGCGCCTGGCCGGCTTCCGCGCGCTTTTTGTTGTTGATGGCTCAGGCCGCCCCGGCAAACATGGCGGTCCCTGGCGCTGCCACCCGCTGCAGTGTATCACCCATCCATTGGTGCTCACCCTCATATTTGAAGGACAGTTTTGCCAGATAAAGAATCTTGGCTGGCAATTTTTCTCTTTCAGTACAGTAGTAAAAATATCATACCACTGTCTTCTTGCCTCCATGGTTTCTGATGAGAGATTGGTGCTTAATCTTAGGTAGCTTCACTTGTATGTGATGTGTTGCTTTTTTCTTGCTGCTTTCAGAATCCTCTCCTTACTTCTGGTATTCGTCATTCTGAATAGGTCAGTTCAGATTTACTCTGTTTGGGGTGTGTTTTCCTTCTTGGATATTGATATTTATGTCTTTCATAATGGTTGGGAAATATTTGGTCATTATTTTCTCAAATGTTTTTTCTGCCCCCTTTCCGTTCTCTTCTCCTTATGGGATACCTATAACACATATGTTTTTGCATTTCATATTGTCATTCAGATCCCTGAGACCATGTTTGATTTTGCCCATCATTTTTCTGGTCTCTTCTCCTATCTTTCCAAGTTCCGATGTTTTGTCCTTGATTTCACTTATGCGTTATTCTGCCATTTCAAATCTTCTGTTATATCCTCTAATGTATTTTTTTTTTTTTTTTTTTTTTAGTTAGGCCAGTAATTTATTAGGAAATGGTGAGAAGAGAAATGGGAGAAAATAACAGATCATAGGTCCAGGTAGAGAGGAAGGGTCAGAATCGTGATAAAGAGGGCTGATTTATATAATACAATTTTCCATTATAGATTATAGATGCCTAGGTTTTACTTGTGTATTATTTTTTATTTTTTCAATAATTATTCAAATATATAAGTATAGTTAAAAATTTCAACAATGTTCACAATGTATTCAAAGGAAAAATCATTAAGAATATGAGACTTGAAAAATGTATTTTTAATCTCATCTGTTGTGTCTTTCATTCCCACGAGCTCTGTTACTTTTCTTTGCAGGCTTTCAAATTGTTCTTTATGTTCACCCTTGTCTTCTTATTATCCTTTATCTATTTAGCCATATTTTCCTTTGGCTCCTTGAATTGATTTAGGAGATTTGTGTGATTATTATTGATTAACTGTCTTAAATCCTGTATCTTGTCAGGATTTTTGGTTCGTTACTTTGGCTGGGCCATCTCTTCTTCTTTCTTAGTATGGCTTGTCATTTTTTTTTGCTGATGTCTAGGCACTTAATTATGCTGGTGAATTTACTTTGACAGCCAATTTCTCTCTCTTCCTAGTGGTTTTATTTCATGGCTCTTTTTCAATTTTTGGTTCAACTTATTCTAAGTATTTTAAATTACCCAGCTTAAGTTATCACAATCAGGCCAGGGACCCACTAATGGGGTATATATCTGATCCAAGGGATTTGGGACCTGAGAGACTCTAAAAAATGTTTTTTCTTCCTTCACATTCCTGACTTTCCAGCAGATGACACTCTTTGGCAAACCTTTCCATGGAGGTGTCTCTTTCAGTCTCAACTTGCCCATAGTTCTGGTCTGGCCAGATCCAAGATTCAAAGTAGGCTCTACTGGCCAAGCACACTGAAGAGAAACCCCTCTGTGCCCTTCACCACACCCTCCCTTTTCTCAGGCAGGAAGGCATCTGTTCCCCTCTCAGATGACTGCAGTGAGCCACGTGTCTTACCCAGGCTGTTCACCTTGCGGATGGGGAATGGGTGCTGTTCCTGGTCATGGGGGCCACAAACTCACAGTTTTCATTTTGGCTTCTTTGTCTCTTAGTCCCTCACCCTCCTGGATGATGTGCAGCACTCTCCTCTTCTGCAGATCCCCAAAGCAGCTCCCTCAGACAGCTTTTTGCATATTCTCTGCTGTTTTTGAAAGAGAGTCGACCCCTGCCTACCTACTCTGATCTTCCCAGAAGTCTCCCCGGCCCCCTTATTCATATTAAGTTCATAATCAAATGGCCCTGTAACCCCACTTCTACCTATTTACTCAAGTGAATTGAAATTATTTTCACACAGAATCCTGTACAAAAATATTTAAGCAGCTTTGTTTTTGGTCACCAAAATTTGAAAAAATAAAAATGTTCATCAGCAGTTGGGGGGAAAAAAAAAGGACAAAGAGAAAGGTGTGTGGAAAGTAATATGGGGGTCTGAGTTGCCCCTCTCATCCCAGGAAAAAAAGTTATGTTTTTAAAAATTCCTTCCATTTCCTTTTGATGCTTTCCCAGCATTTTCATATCTCTGCTTACATTATCCACGTGTTCCTGCATATTTTCCACTTTTTCCATTGGAGTCCTTAGCATACTAATCATATTTATTTTAATTTCCTAGTCTGATAATTCCAAAATTTCTGCTATATTTGATTCTGGTTCTGTTTTTTTTTTTTTTTTTTTTGCTTTTTAGCATGCCTTATAATTCTTTTACTGAACACTGGACATTATGTATCAGGTAGAAGGAAATGTGGTAACTTTAGGTATTTTGTATGAGTTTTTATCTTTATCCAATGAGGAATTAAATTAGGCTGTTTACCATTAAACATAGTTGTCAGAGGCTTAAAATGTCCTCCAGTATCCTTGGTTTTGTCTCTCCTGTTGTCTTTTGGTTTCCCTTAAGACTCCTTCTTAAACAGGGCCTGAGTCTTGCATTTCTTTTCAGCTGTAACTCCCTGTTATTTATACAGGATCCCTATTGATGGAATGGTAATATGGTGGGGGAAGGGAAGCATTCTCAGTCTTTATTGAGTTGGTGCCCCTGGTCTGGGACCTTCACAAATGCTTGTCAATGTTTTTTTTTTTTTCACTTCTTAGATGAAATGGGAAGGCCAGAAGGGACTGGAATACTTTGAGTATATTTCTAAATGGTTAATTTTCTCCTCCTCCTGCCACAAGCATAATGGGGATTTTTCTCTGATCCTCACAGTGGGAACCTGCAGGGCATCTGGAGGTAAAACTCCCCAAAATATGATGACCCCCTAAGGTTGGCCCTCAAGGAGTTTTTCTCTCTCATGCTGGTTCAAACGTAGTCTCCAGAAGTTAATTACCCTTGAAGTATTTCTATGCAATATTAGCTCCAGCAGTGGTTTCTGCTCTTTGTAAGCTATGATTTTCTATATCTGCCTGTATCTCTAGTTTTGGAGGTGGTGAGTTGCCCTGTGCCTCAATTCTCTGATGGATCTAAGAAGGTTGTTAATTTTCACTTTTTGCAGCTTTTCTTGTTGTAAGGACAGGAGTGATAATTGCCAAACTCTTTATATGTCAGACTCAAGACTGGAAGTCCTATTTTACCTTTTGATTATGAAAGTGACCAATCTGAGAATAACTTTTATTCCTTATTGGATCAGTCAGGAGTTTGTTAGGAGAAAGGAAACCATTTTAGGTATTTCAAGTTGAAAGATAACTAATTTATGAAATTAGAGGATTTCAAAATAAATGGAGGTACTGGGGAAGAAAATGTCTCTAGCAAGTAGGTGTCAATATGAGCAGGAATTTCAAGATATATCTGTCAATAAATGCATTTACTTTTCCCCTAATGTAGGTGATATGTAGGAGGACAATCTGAAAGGCTTGCCAAAACACACATCTGCCATTTGCTGAAACTTTTATCCTGCCCTCAATTGCTGTATTAGAAATATTCACTCTATTTCTTTTCTAGTTTCCAAATTTCTGTGGAATACCATTCATTTCAGGTGAAAGGACAATGAAGTTGATATTCTTTGGAAAACAAAGAATTTGTTTGAAAATAACTTTGAAAATAACTTTGTGAGCTTGAACATGCTGTTGTGGGAGTTTTGCTGGGCATCATAGCCCTCCTTGGTAGCATATGATTCTGCCTTTAGAAGAATCTGAGAGGGAAACAGTTGACTGGATTTTTAAAAATATTGGTGGACACAAATTTTTTTTCAACTCCTATTTCAATTACTGCTCTGGAGTTGACAGTGAGTTGCTGTCCAAAGCTTTCCTCTGGGTAGGGTTGCTGGGGAAGCACAATATACACCCAAGACTGAGGTTCTGGCCTTTTTTGAAGGCTGAATTCTCAGGATCTATAGCTGCTCTGCTCTGCTTTTACTGAAAAATTGTTCAGTAATTAGCTTTGATCCAGCAGGCATGTGAAAACTTTTTCTCAATCCATGTTGCTAGTTTGTTTGATAAACTGACAATATGGTGCCATTTAATCTATACATGAGTTGAGGGCAATCTATAAAAAAAATCTATGACTTTAGGTCATTTTTTACTTAGGAATTGCTCTCTGTATGCACCGAACCAGGGGGGCAAGGCGTGGAATGGATAGATATTCTCTTTTCAACTTCGAAGAACAAGGTTTTCTTACATAACTTGTGCTGAACTTTGGAGGTTAGAAAGATGACTGCGTTAATTATAGGGACCCTATGTGAGAAATTCGTTACATAAGTTGAGACAAAGCTTCGTCCTTTTTAAGCAACCCAGCATGTTTATTAGTGTATCCCAGCTATGCTCCTACTTGTGCCTGCTCCTTTAAGCATGTGTAGTCCCTGTCGTGTTCTCCTTCATTCTCTGAGGAGACAGTCCCTACCTACATTTCTTGACTTACTTTCTGTAACTGTATATCCATAATGAATTAGCTGTATCTTGGATTGCTCTTGAAGTGCCAGAAAGCTAAAGGAAAGAGGCTTTTGTCATTGGAAAACTGAAACCCATTATAATTTGGCTAGAAGTAGTGATAGTAAATTCAGTTTTGAACCATTGTCAGGTTGTGGAACCATTGCAGATGTTTGTCTCTGCTTTATGACATCTGAATAGACTCTTAAAACTATATTAATAAACATTTCCATCCTGGCCCTGATTACTGACCCTGAGCTGGCAGAAGTAAAGTCCCTCATTGAAAGTGACTTAGTGTTATTTTTGCATGTAAAGACCCAGAAACATGAGTAAAGGCAAAGAAATCGAAATCTGATAACCCCCACAAAGGAGGAGCTGAAATTATTAGTGATAGGTAATGATGTATGTGTATATCTATACCTATTTCCAGTATTATATATAATAGAAGTAGGTCAAGATCTCTAAAGGGAATATAGTTTATCACCATTTTTACATATGTGTGTGTGTGTATTTGCCACAACCTCACATTGCTAAAGAAATTGTTTGAAATATTACTACCACTCCTATATCTTTAATTTTCCTTTCAGAGTTTATTGGGAATTTCTCCCATTTTTAATGTATTTTATATTTTTAATAAGACAGATTCAGATTTGGGGCTCATGAGAACTCTGCAATATCCCATTTAGCAAAGTGTATCAACTTGCCTTTAGTGTCCATGAAAGAAAGAAACCAGAATATCAGCAACTGGGGCAGCTGTGACACACATAAGGTATTAGAGTGCATGGTGTAAGATGATTTCAAGGAAGAAACAGATGGAAAAGGGAAAATCAGTCTTTACTCTGTCCCTACTCTTGCTCATAAAACATTGTATTTTTGCCTTCTTTCAACTTCTCCTACACTAGTGTACTTGGTTGCATTTCCTACTAGATTATAATATCCTTGAGAGCTTATTTTATCCTTTTTTCCTTCAAAGCACCTAGCAATGCTCCTTGCACAGAGTTCAGTTAATAACTCAGGGACAGGAGGTGACATTACAATTTGCTATATTTAGGCTAAATGATGAGTATGCCTTGCAAACCACCTTTGTTAGAGAAAGAATCCAGGGAATTAGGTTATGATGCACCCAGAAACCTTATGTGTAGTGGGTTGAATGGTGGCCTCCTAAAGATATGTCCTTGTCCTAATCCTCAGATCTGTGAATATTATTTTATTTGGAACAAAAAGGGTTTTTGTAGACTTCATAAGCCTGGAGGACCCTATGCCCAATGCTTTACAAGGACACAGAGGGGAGATATGACGGATAGAATAGGAGGAAGCAATGTGCCCATGGAGACCTAGATTGGAGTGATGCAGCTGCAAGTCAGGGAACACCAAGCATTGTGGGCAGCCCCAGAAGCTGGAAGAGGCAAGGATGGGGTTCTCTCCAAGGGCTCCAGAAGAAGTGCAACACTGTCAACACTTGATTTTGGAATTTTGACCTCTAAAGCTGTGATAGAATAAATTTATGTTGTTTAGTGTTACAGCAGCCCTAGAAAACTAATACACCTTATTTCTGGAAAAGTCCCTCTAGAGACCATCTGTCCTGTGTCTGGAGAACTTGGGAAACTAAGTGGAGCTTCCACATGTTTTTTTCTCAAATGCTCCTTCCGAATCCAACACTGGAAGTCTCCCCTCAACATACATTTTGGGGACAGGGGGAAATGTATTCTTACAGAAACCAAGATATTTGCTGCACTATCCAGAGACCAGCGTAGGCTGGGAGTTTAGCTTCATGGAGAGGTGGCACAGTCTTCCACCTCCTTCTGTCTTTTGAACTACCTCTAGGGCCCTGCATTATTGTCTTTTGGAATTTAATCTCTGTAAGGGAGAAAGTACCTGTTTTAGTCTGCTAAGATGCCAAAAGCAATATACCAGAAATGAGTTGGTTTTTACAATGGGGATTTATTAGCTTACAAGGTTATAGTTCCAAAACTGAGAAAAATGCCTGTTATCAAGACATCATCACATGACGCTTTCTCCCTGAAGCCTGACTGATGGTGATCTTGGACTCATCTATCACATGACAAGGAACATGGCAGCATCTGCTGGTGTCTCCCATCTCCTCTGGGTTTCATTGCTTTCAGCTTCCTGCTTTTGTGGCTTTCTCTCTCTTTGTATCTGAATTTCTTTCTCATATAAAAGACTCCAGTAAGAGACTTAAGACCACCTGGGCCATGCCTTTCTGAAGAACCTAATCAAAAGGCTCTTAACTGAAGTAACCTAATCAGTAGGAATGGATTAGCTTTAAGAACATGATTTTATGGGGTCCATCCATCTTCAAACCATCACAGTACCCTTAGACAACAAAGACTTTTATGTTAACATCTGAACAAATTTATGACAGTACAAAACAGAAGAAAATTATAGTGAAGGAAATTATAGACCAGATACTTCTTAGAGAAAGTAAACCTTGAACTGGACTGTGAAATAGAGGGTTTTGATAAGGACAGCTGGAAAGGAGAACATTTTGGGGCCCAGCACGAAGGGAAGAATGAGTTGGAGGGGGGGGGGACTAGTGATGTAGCTGGGTGGATCAAGAAAACCATGTTGAATTCTGAAGAAGGTGTTCATTTGCCATCAGACTGAGGAATTTGGATTTGTCTATCTGGATATCCATTGTGGTTTTGTGAGCAAGGTAGGGAGACTGAAATCCCTTAAAAAAATTATGATTGGAGGGGTGGATGATGTAGATTTCAAGTCCCCTTTCTCAGCAAATCTTTCCTGATTTCTCAGTCCAGCCTAAGTGTCCCTCTTCCCCATACATCCTGTACAAAACTCCGTCATTGCCCTTGAATATCACTGGTCTTGGCCTTGGATTCCTCATAACTCCAAAAGGCCCCTGAATGAAATGTAATTCAAGCCCCTAGCATCAGGCCTGTCTTCTGATAGGTTCTCCAATACCATTTCTATTGAACTCAACTGAATTTCAGGAGTGACTCCCAATAGAAGAAAGACTTGCCCTTTCTTCTTCTATTCTGTGTAATAGTTTCAGATAAGGGAAGGAAGGACCTTTCCCTAGACCAAAGATTACAGCAGGGGGAGGTGGGAAAAATATCAGTTGCCATGTTCCCTGGGAGAAGTGAATGGGTAAGGGTGGGGTTGGGGAAGGGAGGAGAGCATAATGTAACAGCCTGTGTACTCATGTTGGCTTATAAGCCTTGGATGTAGATGACTGTAGAGACATTTGCTATGATGTGTTAAACATGGTTCCTGCTTTGAAGTTAGTAGATGAGAGATAGTAAATGCATTGGAGTATCTGTATTAGTCAGCCAAAGGGGTGCTGATGCAAAATACCAGAAATTGGTTGACATTTATAAAGGGTATTTATTTGGGGTAGAAGCTTACGGTCATAAGGCCATAAAGAATAAATTACTTCCTTCACCAAAGTCTGTTGCCATGTGTTGGAGCAAGATGGCTGTTGTCTCCATGAGTGTTCAGCCTTCCTCTTCCTCCTAAAGCTCCATGGTCCCAGCTTCTTCCTTTCTCAGCTGTAGGTTAGCATAAGGCTTGTCTCTTTCCCTGGGGCTCATTTCTTCCCAGGCTCAGCTGCTCTGGTCTCTCCACAAGGTCAGCTGTAGACTATCAGGCTCTCTCTCTTCCGGGGGCCTCTGCTGTGTCTATGGAGCCGTCTCTATCCCTCTGTGTTCTCTCAGCTGAGAGAGTTGGAGTTTTGATGTTGGATCCCGGGGAAGTAAACACACAGAGAAGCAGATATGTGTGGAGAGAGAGAAGGCTCCATTAGACCAAAATATCTGTCCATATGTCCTTTAGAAACATAGAAAGCAGTTGAAAGCTGATATCAAAATGTGATGCCAGCAGCTCTGCATTTCCCCCATTCCTTATGCTGGGTATTGATATCTGAGCCTCTTTGACTTCCTATTGGAAACATTAGGGCATATAAATATTTATTTTAGATCTAGGCTTAACCCATCTCTGTTCAGTGTGATGAGAAGAGCAACTTGCCTGAATGCGTGAGAACTGTGTCTTATTCTGAAAAATCCTGTGCTTATAATTGTCCTATATCTACATTTCATAAGAGGCAAACCATGCTTCATTCTTGGTGTGGGGAAAATGATGACACACCTTTTTACCCATCACTTTTGTTTTTTTTACCTTGAAATGGATTCAGAGAACATTTAGTTTAGGGTGTTTGTTTGTCTTTTAAAGATTATGCAGGCAAACTAATCTGTAATTTTAGAAGCCACAACAGTGTTTGACGTGGGTTATACTAATTAGAAGAGGGTAGCTAGTGTCTAAGAGAGGGGGTTTTTGAGGTGCTGATAGAGTTTTATATCTTGATCTGTGTGGTGGTTACACAGGGGTATTCATTTTGAAATCTCATCAACTAACATACTTCTTATTTGTCAACTTTTGTATGTATATTATATTTCAAAAGAACATGTTACTTAATAAAAGTGAGCAGGAAGCTAATGCTATGCCTGTCTTCCTGGTGTTATTGATCTCAAAATAATTGGATAAACTAGTTTACATTTCCATATACTCATATAAAATTACTTCTAGTAATTGGATGAGAAAAAATAATTGAAAAAAGTTAGAGGGCAAAAGAGGGGGAGTAATTTGATTAAACATATTCCCAGAAAACGAGTGAGATCTTTTCATGCTAAGATTCCTAGAAGTTGCCAAAGACCACAAAACATTTCAAAGTGTTTAAGAATAAAGTTATAACAAGTTTTAGAGAGATGAATAACATGCTTTCACAAAAGATAAAAAAAAAAACAAATAATTCAGAGTAATCTTGTTAGGACAAAAGCATGCTTCCAGTTTGAAATGACAATTTGATTTATATTGTATATAATATTTATCAATGGAATAAATATTTGCTATGCAAAATAAAGTGCATCAAATCTAAGTGAATGAAATAGCAGCTTTGTTTTAAATTCTAAGAAATTTCAGGGAGAGATAATTAGCAATTAAACTTAAAGAAATGGGTAAAGGGGGGTCGGATGTGGCTCAACTGGTTGGGCGTCCGTCTCCCATATGGAGGGACCTGGGTTCGATCCCCAGGACCTCCCGGTAAAAAAAAAAAAAAAAAAAGAAATGGGAAAAATGTGACAAAGACAAAATAAGAAAGCAATAAGAGAAACAACAGTAAAACATTTCCTAAAATAATAGCTTGACTAGCAAGATGGTCTACTGGAGTTCTCACAATTGCCTTCAATGCCTCACTCTAAAAGGAGGAGGAGTATGGGAATCTCAGACCCCATGTTTTGACTATTTAGGGGACTATTTTGAAACAGAATTCCCAGGTTCCTAAAGTTATGATAAGCTCATTGAGCACAGGAAATGTGTCTTCTCTGACTCAATCTCTGGTGCTCACCAGGGTGCCAAATGTGGACTAGGTGATTAGTAAATTTGAGGCATTATGCTCAGTCCTACTCTTTGCCTTTTTCCTGCCTGTTGTAGACACCACCCAAGGCTAAATTCTAGCAGAAAGAGCTTGTTTGTTAGAAGTTATTCTTGCTGAAAAGAAGCCCAAGATGCTGGAATTAGCTAACACACACACATAAAAAAATCCAAACCCATCTATACTGAAAGAGCGTTGGCTGAATCTGAATTAGTCCTCACTCTAACTTAAAAACCCCAGCCACACTTCAGGAGTTAGAGTAATGGTATCACCAAGGAAGAGAGATCTAGAAAAATCAGATACAGGGAAGAAGAAACATGCAACCACCTTATCAGCTTCCCTAGTGTTGAATACGTGGGTAGGCGGCAAGTAACAATTAACATCCCAAATCCAGAAGTTCAAACATGTTTCAATAGAGTCAAACAGTAGGTTTTTATACGGCCATGTATACAGTTTAAAACAAAAACCACTTCTTTTCAACTTTAATTCAAATAGAAGAAATCCACCAGAGAGAGGGCTTTCAAAACAAAACAAAACAAAACCAAAAAACCGGGAAAAAAAAAATCAGTTTCAGAAAGAGAGGTGATACTCTTGAAATCCTGTTTATTTGTTCAAAGAGGAATTATGTTTGATAACCCAGCTCTAGGAGGAATTCCAACATGATTCAAATATTTTAATAAGCTTAAATGAAATGATTCTTAATATTGTGAATAGTTTTAAATTTGGACCTTATTACATACTTAATAATATAAACAGGAAATAATTTCAGTTGAGAGCTTTAGTTTCCATAAAGCTAAAGCAAGAAGATGAACAGGAATTTTTGTATTTTACTAAAGTAATTTTGGAACTCCCCTCATTTGTGCAAAATATGATAGGTACTAGCCTTGTACGATATTCTTCGTGCCTTGAAGCATATGGCAAGATATTTGATTTAGAGTTGAAGGCATTACATTTTAGATAAGGTAGCAAACTGTAAGAGCACATTGTTTCCGGAAATTTCATACTGCCTCGTTATTCTGGTGCCTGCTGTTCAAAGAAAGAGGTAAGCTGAAGGAAATAAAAACTCAGCACAAAACAAAGCTGCAAATGAAGTGGAGACTGCTGGGGATGTGTGAGAAGAAATGCAAACTGGAAAGACAAGATGGTTTTAAGTGATCCTTAAAGGTGGGAAAATGTCTACTTTAAATAGAATATTATTCTATCTAATTGAGAAAAAAAATGAATAAGGTAAAGTGAAATTTGAGGAGGAAAAAAAAAGGTTTTGCTTGATTTTTAGCTCACAGTACCCTAGAATTGGAATGAACTTTTATAGAGTCCCAATCTTGCTATTTTACCACCAAGGAAAGTAAGGCTAGAGAGGTATTTATATATTGGCTGGTGTGTGCGATTTCCATTATTGCCATTGGAATTCTTTCTAGAACTTTATAAACTTTATAAACTAAATAAAACATCCACCTTATTTTTGCTTTCCATTCCTGGAGGAAAGATGAAAAAACTGTGTTTACGAAACTTTCAAGTGATTTTGAAAGAGGGAAATGCTAGACATTAGAGCTCCCCTGGAGCTATGGTTGGCTCTCTAGTGGCTGCTGAGCTTCACCATCTTATCCTCTGGGGGGAGAAGGCTCTATCTGGTGGCCAGTGGCTCTGATACCAGAGAAGAAGTAGAACTGGTGAGCTCCCCAGGGACCCCACTATCTCATCTGTCACCCCACCTTACAGAAGTACACACTAAGGACCTCTGGGATGCTAGAGATTCTTGCGGCATCCACTGGTAGTAGAAACCCTTCTGAAGATGGTCTTGAGAGTCAGAGGTGGCAGATTCTCTGACTATGCATCCAGCATTCACCTGTGGAACTTAAGTTGCATTCCTGAGTCTTGGGGATTCTATTGAGAAGATTGCTGGTATTGCAGTCAGAATATCCTGGCTTTGAATTTGAATCTGCAAAGGATTATCCTTGGGACTGAACTCCCTGGGTCTCTGTTTATACAAGTGTCATTGTGGACATCCCCACCTTATGGTGTGGCTGTGAGGAAAAAATGACAAATGACAGAAAGTGCCGAGCAGTAGCCTTCTCTGCTAGACACAGAGGAGTCAAACAGTAAATTTGCATTAGCTTCCCTCCAAATTCCCAAAGATACTTCTTTGATTCAGTGCTGAATCTGAAAGCCTTAAAGTTTTTCTTGGTTGCTTCATTTAGAAACTGGGAAATTAAGAACAAATGAAATCCTCTTGGATTACTCATATAATGAGGTGATGAGCAATTTCTTTGAAAACGAAGAAGAGTAAATATCAGTCACTATATAAATAAGTCATTATGGGCTCTACCAGTTTTTCCATCCTTCTATCTAAATACCAACCCCATCTTGAATTCTGTCTTGAAGGTATATAATGGGCTACAACAATTAATTACACCCTTACAAAGAAAGGGGTGATTATGGTATGTAGCTCATGGGCAGAGCTGCCATATGGCCAGCAAGGAGGTTCGAGGTTCTGTGGAGGAGGGGAGCCTGCAGACTCTTAAGGGTGTTATTCAGTGCAGAGTGCTTTGACTAGGCGGGCCGGTCCAGATGTAACGTTCTAGGAGGAAAAGGATATTTAAAGCCCTGGCTTCTCCTTGAAAAATCACACAATAAAAAGGCTGGAAGGAACTTTAGAAGGAAAATATAAACGAAGAAACAAAAAAGCATTGCATGGACTCTAACTAAGAGCAAGTAAGTAATGTCATGTATAGTTTTGTTCACATCATAAATATTTGAAAAGTGATACTAATGTTTCATAATTCCATGGTTCCTTCTATCAAAGAATTAAAACAATTAATTTCACAATGTACTCTATACATTCAGCAAATATCTTTTGAGCCTCTACAATATGGCAGAAACTATTTTATCAGACAATGAATGAAACTAGAGCTAATTTCTGGTAGGGGAGAGAAACAGTAAACTGGTCGTGTAATTCTAGGTACTGAGAAGCACTACCAAGACAGAGAGGGAGAGGGACTAGAGAGCAAAAAGGGGGTTGTGGCATGTTTTAGATAAGCTGCTCAGGGAAGGTGGAAGTGACACCTCTCTAAAGAGGTGCCATTAGAGCAGACACTTAAATAAGTGCAGAAGGGACCATGTGAAGTTTTGGGGAAAAGTATTCCTGGTACAAGGGACAACAAAAAAGCTTTGAGATGGGAAGGAGCACATAATGTACCCAGAAGCAAGGAGGCCAGGTGACCAGGTGACTCAAATGGATGGAACAAGGCAGAGAGTGAAGGTGAGCATGGGGAGGTAGAAAGAGACCTATAAGTGATGGGATCTGCTGTGAATGTGGTGGAGGCCATGAGGCCGATTTGTGCAGGGGCACGATCTGCTCTGATGTACGTTTTAAAACACTCTACCTGCTTGCTGGGAGGGAGAATTGCCTATTGGTGGTATAAGGGAAGCAGGGAGACTAGTTAGAAGGCTCTTCCAGTCCTGTAGGTGAGACTGCAGCTGAGGAAGTGGATGTGATTGCAGGTCACTGGATTTGTGAAACATTTTGGAGGATTTGCAGATGAAGGATGTGAGATAAGTCAAGGAAAAGGCTCAAATTTGGAGTCTGAGCAGCTATGTGAATGGTAGTGCTATTGATAAAGGCAGTTCCGAAAGCCTGGGGGAGGAGCAGGTATGCAGAGGTGGAATAGAGCGAGAGGAAAGTCTTATTTTGAACATGTTAGTTGCATGCTGCCCAGATGGAGCTCTTGGGTAGGCTATTAAACACAGGTGGTTGTCTGGAGATGGCATGTCTGAATTCAAATCCCAGTCCCATTCTTCACAGTGTGACTCTCACATCTTGGTCTTCTCATCTGGGAAATGGGGACCTAACGGTATCGAGGTGGCATGAGGCTGCAATGGGTTATATATATATATACTTAGAATGGTGCCTGGATCATAAAAAGTGTTATATAAATCTCGGCTATTGTTATAATGAGAGCTTTACCTCTTGGGACCATCAAATAAATTCCTAGATTTTAGGCGGGGAGCCTGGAGTATGTTTCCTCAGCATGCCCACCTTGTGTAGTTTTTAGTTGTTCACTCAAAGAGTTCGAACTACACACAAGGAGTTGGGGTGATGCCTTGTGACTGTCTTCTCTGTAATAAAGCACATTTTCTAGCAGGTTACAGGATCTGCTTGTCTGATGATGCCCCACTTCCCCAATACCACCTCTTTTTCTTTACCTTGTTCTTCTCCCTTGTACTTATCACCTTCTAATATACTATGTATGTTAAGTTTATTTATTTGTTTATTTTCTGTTCCCTGTTAGTAGAATATAAGCTCTAGGGGGAAAATGATTTGTGTGTGTGTGTGTGTGTGACTATTTTGTCCGCTGCTAGGACCTAAAAGAGGGCCTGGCTATATTAATATATGAAGAATGAAATATTTCCTTGTACTCTGGTGTTCCCTTGCTCTTTTTCTTATTCCATTTCTTCAAATATTTTTCTGTGAGAAAACAACTTCAAAAAGAAGATTGGGCATTAATACGATTCCCTGGACCTTTCTAATTTGTGCAGCACTCAAGTTTTCATTGAGACACACCTTATGTATGAAACGGACTTTCAGTGGCACCTCTGATGGCAGTTTCAGTTTTGACTTTGGAAATCAGGTTGGTTGTCCACTGTTTGCCCACCAGTCTGTGTGTGGGCAGTTTTCTACTCTAATTGCTGATTCCCATCACAGAGTTTTGCTCAGCACTGCTTGTTGATGAGAGGCATTGAGAGCCAGGCAGGGTGGCGGTTGATACATGGCCCAGTCAATCCATGACTTATGAGGTCTATTGCAAGTGCAAGGCACTGTATTGATTCTGCAGAATGGACTGCGGAAACTGACCTTCATCTCACAGACCCCCCTAAGTTGCTCCTGCTCTGTTTATTCCCAATGGAGCACTTGTATCGTGCAGCTTTGTTCCAAAATCATTAACTTTTATTTCTCTTTAATTTTAGTTCTCTTTATATTCCGTCATGATTTTACCATCATTATGAAGAGTGGACAAATTGATGTCTTTATTTAACAGAAAAGAATCGGTCCTGTTTCAATGTCAGCCTTTCAGAGGCAGTTAATTTTATCTTCTCTCAGTACATGGTTTTAGTAGATAGCTACTATTTCCTTGGAATTACTCGCATTGTGTCAGAGTAAAGTACAGTTGACCCCACAGTACTTGTTCCCACACTTACTAATTATCACCCTTACCATATTGTATTGCACCTAGCATTTTTCAAAATGTTTTCCAATTATACTGATCAGATTAATCTTGATGTTAGGGCCTTTGACTTATTTCTTATTGTTGTTGTAGCAACCAGCACACCATGGCACATGACTGGAGCTCAGCAGTGATTTTTGGAGTTAAAAATTCTTTCCAAAGGCTCTGTGAGAAGGGACATTGACAGTCCGCAGCTCTCAGGTTTTCCCTTGATCTACTGAATGAACGATAGGCTGAAATTCCACTTTCCTCATCAGTCATTCTCTTTTTTCTTGAAATGTAGTTGTGGACTGGGCCTCAAAACGCAGCCTGAAAAAATTAACCTGTTCTGGATTAGGTTATGAACCACTGTGCCTTGGAATTCCAAACATGCTTTGTAACAGTGGAGAATGGGCGTTCCTTTCTAATAACTAAAATTATAGTGTGCCCTAGCTGGAAGGACGCTTTTAAGCCTTCTTCTTAGAGAATTTTCATTATACAGATAACTCCTGGGGACCAAGAATTATGGGACTTACTCCAGACTCTACAGAACCATCAGACCATCTGGGAAGGAAATTCATGTCTGCTGAGCTCTGTCACAGCTTGGTTTGGAGGTAGTTTCTTTATTTCCTGAGCATTTATCTAAGAAAGAACATTCAAAATAAACCTGCATTCTTTTTCAGATATGGCAGACCAAGTAGGAACATCAGTCCCTGGGTATGGTTCTGAAAAACACATGCAGAGTCGCTTTTTCAAATCTGCTGATATTCAGTGCCATCTCATCATCACCCAGCTCTCTGCTGTTGCTATGTTCAGTTCACCTGTAGGGGAGAAAATTGAACTGAGCAACAGAAGATATGTGGTCAATAAAGAAATCAAATACATTCTTTTTTTTCCCCTAAAGTGAAAAGAAAAGGGAAGAATTAAAAAAAAAATCTAAGAATAATGATTCCTTCAAAATAAATATCCTATTCCTAGCCTGGGCTCTATTATGCCATTCCTACTGTTTCTGTAATATCTTAGACTGTGTGGCCCAAGTTCCTGATGCTACAAATGGGTGGGAAGACTTGTAGCCTTGTTATCTGTCAACATACAGTCACCAATTCTGAAAGCATGGATGGTGGAGTACTTAATTTATAAACAAATAAATAAGCTTATAATAAAGTGTGTTAAATGATAAATGCTACGGAGAAAAGCAAAGAAGGGGAGGAAGTGAGGGAATCTTACTGGCGGTGGGCAATATCAAACCTCCATAGCAGTCTTTTTGTAAAGAGTTTCCAGGTTTGCAAGTTATCTACTAAATAGTACCATATGGAGCAGATGTGCTCAAAGGCACAAGCACAAGGAAAATGAGGACTTGATCTCACTGATGAGGAATTTGCCCCTTTTACATGTCTTTGGTCATGTGTACATTGCTTTAAAGTAAGCAGATACCGATTGGATCCCATTTTAAATTATCTCAGTCACAAAGTTTATTTTTACTTGAATCCAGAAATAATTTGGACAAAAGAAACCATGTCTATTAGCTTTATTTATCAATATATAAGTCAATTTTTATATGATTTTAAAAACTACAAATTAATTAAGATCATCTTTGAATGATTTAACTATAAAGAGAAATCTTTCCTTCTCCTTTTTTTTTTTAAACCTTCACTTATTCATTCGTTCATTCATTTAAAAAGTATTTGATTTTAATTGAAACGGTTTTTGAAGCACCTTTCCTGGAATAATTAACAACAGGAGAATGCTATGTCTTTCACTTTTAAAAAATTTTACAATAAAGTTAATGGTTCCTGAGCAGCAATAGTCTATAGGTATCAAGTATGAATATTGGAAAGTAGAAATACAGGATTGGGCTCATCACGGAGGACCTGCAGTGGGAATGGTTACAAAGGCTGATTTTATTGAGGAACAGAGTCTAATTCACACCCTGCGGGGTGGGGTGTCCACTAACCTGAGAGGTCAAAAAGTCAGCACAAGTGGATTGTGCCTTTATTATGGACTTTCTCTGCATAAAGATGGGAAAGGAGATGGGAGAGCCTGAATTTGAAGCAGCAGTGAGATGCCTCCTATGTGGACCTGAAGACCTTGGTGTGGTAAGCAGGTAATGCACCACCCCTGTGAGTTTGCCACATCCTGAGCACTGGAAACTGCGAATATGTTATGCTAGCTAGTGAGATGTTATTAAGGGTATGATCCATGCACTACGGTGATTACCCAGGTGGGCCCGGTCCAATGACATAAAGCCTTTAAAGTGTAGAACCTTTTTCCTGGCTCCATCGGAGAGAGATGTAATAGAAGATGGAGGAGAGATTTGAAGTAGGAGAGGGACTCGACTGCCCTTGCTGGCTTTGTAGATGGAGGGAGGGGGCAAAGAGCCAAGGAATGTGGGCAGCCTCTAAAGGCTCGGAATGGCCCTCATTTGACCAGCAAGGAAATGAGAATCTCAGTTCTACAACCACAGGACCTGAATTCTGCCAATAATCTGAATGACCAAGAAAAAGAATCCTCTCCTAGAGCCTCCAGAAAGGAACACATTCCTTCCAATATCTTGACCGTAGCCCAGTGAGACCTGCAACAGACTTCTGATTTGTAGATGTGTAAGATAATAAATTTGGGCAGTTGGTAATTTATTAGAGCAGCAATAGGATACTAATACAAATGGTTACAGAATGAATGCAAACACCTCAGAAGAGGTGCCTCGTTTGGGTAGGCTGGCACTTGGAATGTGCTGCCGTCTGGAATAAGGCCAAGCTATTTTTGCTGTGACAATTCAGGCAAACATCCAGTTCTATTAAAATGATTAATAAAAGGGCACAGGTCAGACTCAATAAAGTTACTATTGTAGAATATATCTTTTTTTTTTTTTTTTTTTCTTTTTTTCAGACAGGCCTGGGAAGTATGAAAATTAGTCTTTGTGTTGAGGTAGTTTAAAAAAAGCATTTCCAACTTTTGTTAGTGAATTATTACCCATCTTGCTCCTGGGTGAATGACATATGTAAATATATAAATTGCAATTGGTCGAACTCTTAACAATCACTTGTCACAGGAAAACAATGTGCTCAGCAACTAGGTTGCTTCCTACCCACTCATTTGCTTTCCCCTATGATCACTTGGATCTTCTGCAAAATTCATGCTTGAGTCTAGCCTTTTTAGCTCACTTCCTTTTAGTGTACCCTCTCTCCTTGTCCTTGGTCGTTGTCTTAGGTCTCCTGAGTACCCTTCCAGTTGTACATCAGGATCCTGGATTTGTGGACTCTCTAATGTAATGTGCTCAGGACTTGCACAGAGAACTGAGCTCACCAAAGTACATGTATACTAAGATTGTGCACAGCAACTTTATTCATAAGATCCCAGATCTAGAAAACAGTTAAATGTTTATCAGTAGGAGACTGGATACATTGTGGTATAGTTATATAAGGGTATAGTTACACAGAAATAAAAGTAAACTTTTGCTACACATGACAATATGGATGGAGCTGACAGGTATAATGCTAAATTACAGCATCCAGCCATGAATCTGGTTCTACTATATTTCATTTTTATGAAGTTCAAGAACAGGCAAAACTAATCAACAGCAATAGAAGGCAGAAGAATCAGAATAGCTCTAACTTCTTGGGGTGGGAGACATTCCCTGAGAAGGGCATAAGGGAACATTCTCGATGCTGAAAATTCATGTCTTATCTGATTATTGGCTGTACTATATAAATGGAAATTAAATTTGAGGGTGAAAAATAAAATCCAACCATTATGTTTGCTTCCAGAGGCTCAGCTTTGGTCCAGCAAAGTACTCCCAAATTTATAAACAATGTGAGTCATAGGACCTTGGTTTTCCAGTCAGTCTTCCTAGGAGCAATCAAGTAATCCCTAAAGCATTATTTCTGAATCTGGTGACTTGAAAAGTATGATCTCTTAGATAGGGGCTTGCAAACAGCCAATCTTTGTACCAACTATATTAAGAGATTTTGTTGAGCAAATTACTGATGGACTCAATTCTGCAGTGATACTTTTGATTCACTGAAGAACGCAAATTGTTTTGAACCCTTTAAAAACAAACACTGCAAACTAAAAATTGTGTGTTATACCAGATTCATCTTTGAAGTGTGGTTACTGGTGATGATTTTTGGCCAGTTGAAGTTAATGTGAATGTATACAAACTATTTTTCTTTGAAAGCTTTTCTTTTTGTAAAAACATTTCCTTCTACTAGCTACCCCTTGCTTCCTTCCTTCCCTTTCACCTCAGGTACGCGTAGTAAGAGGCATCCCTGCACAGAACCCAGAAAATCTTAAGCAGCCCTGTGAAAAAATTTGAGTAGGAAGAAACATATATTGTGATATTCTTCAAGACCCATAGTACTTTATGGACATTAAGGGAGTCTCGTATACAGAGACATATGCCCATGTAGTCAATGAAAAGTGTTGGAGTGGGAACGGAGACAAACAATGGCCCTAATCCTCAGTAGCTGTGTAATGCTAGGCAAGTAACTAAAACTTTCTGAGCCTGAGTTTTCCTTATCTGTAAAATGCAATTAAAAATCACTGTCTCTTAGGATAGCTGTGAGGTTAAACATCTAGAATGGTATTAGGCATATAGAAGGGTCTCAGTAAATGATGGTATTGTTATTTTATATGATGACATTAAACTTAGTGGACTTCTGCTCCCCTCCCCCCCATACGTTTAAGCAGACATCAGTCCACAGTTACATGCAATTAAATGTGTTCTTTTGCTCTTTACTTTCTGGATAATGGAGCTTATCAATGTTTCATAAAGTACTTTGAATTCTGGAGCCAAAGCTCTAAAGAAGTCTAATGACTAAATAAAATTTAAATACCATTAGCACTTCACATAATTATCACAATTGCCGGAGGGACATTTTGAAGATAAATAAATTGAGTTGGGTATTTTGTTCTCATTAAGATTTCTACCAAGATGTGAACAGACAGAAAAACAGTAAATTTACTGAATGAAATATATTTCTGTTTTAATCTCTTTTTAAATTTTAATCCCAGATTGCTTAGCTCAGGAGGGAGGATGTGACTAAAAGGGAGTATCAGAGTAGTTTATTAGCTTTTAGGATGAGAGGCAGCTTTGTGAATTACCTAATTAGTCTCAATTTTGGTGCTACTGACACTGTACACCATTGCTATTGAATGTTTCCTGTGTGGCCTGTTTACAATATAATTTAATCTGACATATACTTTTTTAATGTTGGGGGACTTTAGGGACTACCATAAAAATAACTGGCCTGGAACCTAAAATTATTTTCTCTTCTTAAATAACAGAATTGCACTTATACAATGTATTTTGAGAAAGATCTGAAAAGAGTCACAGGGAAGTACTATCAAAGAACAGAATGATTGATATTTACTTAACATTAATTTTCCATTATTATCATTAGTGAAGGAAAATGGGATGGCAAAGAGAAAGTGGTATAAAATGCTTAGATATGTTTGAAAGATGTAGGGATTTGATCCAAATGAAGAAAGAGCTACAATTTGTTATTTACTCAGTATAAGAAACTATTTTAAGCATTTTACTTGTATTATCTGATTTAATCCTCCTGTGTCCCTAAGATGCCTAATGTAAAATCCAATATTTTTTATCAACAAATATTTATTGACCACTTATTATTTGCCAGGCAGCGTGCAGTACATTGGGAATTCAATGATGACTGAGAAGTGGTTCTTGCCCTCTGCAGTCTCACAGAGAGACTGTGACTGGTGACAACATATAAATGGAAAAAAATATAGTTTGTAACAAGTAAGGAGAAGAAGAATGGACAAAGAGCTCTCAGGTGTGATTTCCAAGCACTATCAATTTGTAGACAGGAATTCTTTTTTTTTTTTTTTTAAATTGAAAATGGTTTATCAAGACAGGAATTCTTAAAACAGTCACTATTTCACTTTGGAATTGGAAAGTGTCCTGGAATTCAAATATTATAGGGCATGATGACTCAAATGCCATTTACCTTCAGTAAGTCACGAATCAAAGATTTATTGACTCCATACCCTGTACATTTGGGTAAGGATTGTGCTCTGGCATATAGAGTGCACAACCGTGCCCGAGAAAAGTGATTCTGAAAAGAGGATACCTGACCCCTCCTTAGTCACAAATCCCGCGCAGAATCTGCCTGCTCACTAGAGTGTGCACACGGAAGGAAACCTGGGGCGGATGTCTGCGGTGAAGAGATTTCCTGAGATGGCTCTGAACGAGGGCAAATTAGCTGGGGTAGGAGCCCAGACCTCTCCTCTACTAGCAGGTCTCAGGAGAGACATGCAGGGTGACTGGCCGCAGCCTGAACGCGTCCATTTCCTGGGCTTGGAGAGGACACCTGTCCTCTAATCTCAGGGAGTCTCTCTGTAATCCAGCATCGGCCACAGCTTGTCAGCTCATTCGCTTCTGACTCTATAGCAAGAGGTGACTTGTTCACAGCCAGCTGGTGTGCCAGTGGCCCCAGTCCCTGTGTGGGTGATGTAGGGATCCACAGCCATGAGCCTGCAGACGTCACTGTCGTTCTTGTAAGGCAGTGGATCTCAGTGCTCGGATGCACAATAGACTCCACAAGAGCAAGTACATCAGAAGGGCTGGGGGTGTGGCCCAGGCATCGGTAGGTCTTAAAAGCTTCTCATGTGCAATGCTCAGCCAGGGTAGCAAACTACTAATTTAACGTGACTCAGGATGACCACTCTGAATGGTTAAAAGAGGCAATTAATTTTGAGAGAAAAATCCATGGAGAGAAAGCACAGAGCAGTAATACACAAAAAAAGAACTAAACTTTCAATTAGATGCAATAGAACAACAACAAAAAAAACATAACGTAGTTTCTGAAAGAAAATTTCTGAATTTCACAATTCTGTAGAATGATTTTACACATTAAAAGAATTAAAGTAGAAAATAAAAAAAATAGAACAATTACTGTTGCGAACCCAATTGCTTTAGAAAACCAAATGGATGAAGTAGCTTATAATACAGACAGGAAATGGAAATCAGATCTAGAATACTAAACTGTGATTAAGAGGAAAAGGGAATAGAGAGTGGATAGATAATAATTAAAGAAATAAGAGAACATTTCCCTCAGTGGAAGTATATCTAAATCTAAAATTTAAAAAGGCTTTAATCCCAAATAGCACTGGAATTAAAGGTTCCAAATATCAAGTAGAAATATAAGAACAACATATCATTGATTATTTAGTTTGAAAGATAGCACTCTAAGAATCCTAATTAGCCAAAGTGTAACTGTGCTCTTATGTGCAAAGAGTGAGTATTATTTTTATAGAAATTGTAAAATAAATGTATATCAAAAATTAGAGATTTCAGGTCATATTTATAATCATAACCAATAAAACTGAAAATTGATTTTTAAATCTTTTTTAAAATATGATTTTTAAATCTTATTTAAAATCATCTCTAAGTAAACTCTTAATTGAAGAAGAAATTTAAAATGCAATTGATATAGATAGGCAAATATCAAATGATCATCTTATAGCTTAATGTGATGTAGCTAATGCTTTATTCAGAGAAAAGTTATTATAGAAAGTCTCATAATAAATATAACTTATTAAGAAACTAGTAAAAGCACAGTAGATCATGCTGAAAGAATGAAGGTGGCAATAATTGATGTAAAAGCTAAAATTAGTGAAATAGGAAAATCATATTGTCAAAAGAATAAATATACCACAAAATGTGGGCCTTTAGACAAAGCAAAATGCCTGGCAAGTTTGATTATGGAAAATGGGAAAAGATAAGTATATATAATAGAAAAGCATAGTTGGAAATACCACAAATAATGAAAAACATTAAATAGTTTATGTGAGAATATTATCCATGATCTCCTGAGGATCATTTCACATTGATAACTGGTTACTAGATTATTCTGAGTATATTTGCTTCACCAACATGTTGCCTGATTTGCAAACCCTTTCACCTTTGTTGACACTGGCATTTACTTTGTCCTTCGTAGTACCAATATTCCTCATTGTCTTCACACCACCTTTGTGTTTCAGACAGTGCTTTTTGTTTTGTTTTGTTGTGCAGTAGGTGAGGGTTGTTAGTGATATTCAATGTCTAGCTTGCTACTTCAAGGAGACGGTCACTAGCAGAAGGAGCATTGTTTGTTTGTGACTGAATTAACACTACATGTACCGAGGGACTCCCCTGTGATTTTTTGTTGCTCCAGCTAGAAACAAGAACGAACACTCTCTCTAATGACAACTTGCTCCTAAAACTCAGCATTGCGGGTCAGTCCAATATCAAGTTTTCAGACTGCTGCCAGCATTGAGCTGACTTTATTGAGCTGGTTGAAATGTGTTTTATCCCCATAGGAATAAATTTCATTATGCTATTCTATTATCCATGAAAATGCATTAAGGGATCTTCATTGTAGTCACTGCAATCTCAACACCAGCCACATATAAATGTATTACCTATTGAGTGTAAAAACCAGTGTCTCAACAGTGAGGCTGCAGGAAAATAACTGGAAATGGTGGTGGTCATTCCTGGTGAGCCTTGCCTTTAGAACTGGCATGAAAATTCTAGAATGTGGCTGGGCAGAACAACTGCTAATAAAAATGCCTGGCACTAAGTATCATCACTTAAGAATTGCCATTTTGGTATAATTAAAAACTATATATTTTTTCCATTTTCACCCCACATTTTTCTAGTTAAAATAAATGCCAAGGCCTCTGATGCCAGAACTAGGTCCTTTGGCTTAAAGAGGTGCAAGCTTCCTTTCCACTGACTTTCCCAATGTGGAGCTTGACATGCACACCCTAAAGAAGCTTTAATAAGTGCCTTGGTTTGTATTGGTAATGAAGAGACAGAAGATGTCTGGCAGAGTTAACAGTTTCTAACTAAAGTGTGGTTAGTTTTTACTGATCTGTATAGTTTGATTCACAGGCATTATAATATCTTACTATTATGGATTGTAATACTGAGGCCCTAAGTTTGATAAAAGAGTTATTGTAACTCAATTTACACTGTTTCTGCTTCTCAATTTAGAATCGAGATTCTCTTTAAACAGGGAAAATTCAACATATAACTTTAAGAATTTGAATTTAAATACTTCTATTCTTCAGGATATATGTCATTGGATCTTACTTTGTGTTTCTTGCTTTATTTTTCCTCTAAAGTAAGAAATTAAAACAGCCTGGTTAAAATGAGTGAGCGATAGGATGTATGAGTTTTGTCCATTTGTTTTCTTCGTATTCTAAGTTACATTATGTGTTTAAATTTTGTATTATCTTCTGTATGTTTATGTTACATACTCATGGACAAACAAATGTTATTCTGTTGAACATCCTTGAATTTGTAACATAAAACTTTGAATTACGGCAGATAAAATTATCTGAATTGCTGTATTGCACTTATCATCCTGCTCTATTTCCCTATGTAGCAGTAGGGAGATGATTCAAAATGATATTTATTATTTAAGAGATGATACTAGGCAAGAAGAGTATATAAACCAATATATATATATTTGCAGGTGGCTAAATGAAAAATGTACTAAGCTGGAATGTTTGATAGTCCAAGAAGCAATTTATAATGAGTATATGACAAGACCACAGCCTTTATTCCTACTTTACATCACTAAAATCCATGTAGCTTGATCTTAAATTCTGTGGAAAGTTTTGTAATTCTTTAAGCTATTCTTGTCTCATCTTGATCCTGCCCTGGGAGAGGGAATTAAGTTGTTTAGTATCTTTATGAAATTATCTTACATTTCTGTATTTTCCTTCAGAGAGTTAGCAATGATGTTTTATAGGATGCTTTCGTGTATATATAATCCTGAAGATTATTGTCCTGATTTAATGGCTTGAAGAAAAGCATACATCTATCGAATAAAAGAGTTGGAAACTCAGAGGAACTGCTTTGGGAGTCAGGATACAAAGTGTGTGTAATTTCATTTTCATGGATAACACAGGGAGCTGTTGCAAGAGTGATTATATACCTATGAGAATATTTTGTTGTTATCATCGGTCCCCTATCAGCTTCACTTCTTTCCATTCCCAGTTCCAACTTGTTCTACTTCAGTTCATCCTCAGTTCTTCTTAGTAATAATGTTGACTTTTGGATCCAATTATTTTTTCATCATGCCCGCCTAGCAAAATCTCAACCATTGTTCTAATTGTCCGTCTTTTCTGAGAACCCACACCTGGACTGCCCAACCCTGCTCACACAAATGCTTGATATCTATCAATTCATAATCTCCATCCTCACCTGAGGCAAAGAACTGGATGTCAACCCTATGTTCTCCTACCTGCCCCCGCCATTCACCAGAGCAGCTCTCCCTTATCTTCACACACTCCCTTATCTTACTCCACTACCACTTACCCATTCTCAGCACATGATCCATCTATGATACCAAAGGGAAAATAGGGGCTATCATTTGTAACCCCTTTAAGCTCATGCTACTAATCCTCACATTTATCTCTCTTGACATCCACCCATCCTCCTTCCCTATTGAATCAATAGAATAGTTATCCCTCTTTCATTTTAAAGTGAAACCCTGTACCTATGCTCAGAACCCATCCTCCTTTAATCCCGACAGTGACCTAGATTCATCAGTCCCATCTCTCTTCCTGTATCTTCAAGCCCTCCCTCTCTCCTGACTCCTTCTCCTTGGCATTTGCCCCCACATCTGTTTCCAGCTGTGGCCCTCCCTTTCCTCTACTTTGTAGCAGAACTCCATGGGGTCTAAATTTTTATTCCACACTCTATCCTTGACTGCAATCTGCCTTTTACCTCTTTCTGCCCCAATACGCCTTCTCTTGTTCCATCACCAATCGCTTGGTGCTAAATCTCAGTGAACAATTGTTACATCTTTACTTTGATCTTCTGGTTGCATTTGATACTTGACCATGTGTTCCTTGTTAAAATATAGATTCCTGTTTATTCCATAGTTACAACTCACTTAGGTTTTTTCCAACTTTTTTGGCTGACTCCTTTGAGGTCCCTTTATCTCTGTCAAGTTTTTACGTTAAGAAACCTTTCAGTTCTGGGCTCTCGTTTTTATTTTATTATCTTTCCACGTGCCCTATATAGGACAAGCATGTCTACTTCCATGCATGTAATTAATATCTACATGCTGGTGATTCCCAAATCACTCTTCCAATCTCAGACCTCTTTCCTGAGTTTCAGAACACATTTATCTGGATCACCACTTGGATATTCCACAGAGAGTCCAAAATCTGCCTGAAATAGAAGTCATGTGCTTTGCCTCCTGACTTTCCTCTCCATGACTCTCTAGCTCCATTATGTCAATATCATCCACCAAGTTTCCCAAGTCAGAAGATTGGGCTTCATGTTTAACCTCTATTTCTCCTTAATTCTTCATCCCTCAAATCTAATCACTTATTGGATTTGAGTTTATTTTCTATCTCCTAAATATCTTAAAAAATGTGTCAATTTCTCTTTATTCCCATTGAAACTAAGCTAGTTCAGGACAACATTTTCTCCTGCAGTTAGATCTTGCTTCTTGTTTATATAAGCCAGGCACCATGATAATTGCAACTGCCTTCTTAGTTATCACCCTGCCTCTAGAAACAGCCCCCTCCAATACATACTAAAGACCAGAATAATTTTTCTAAAATCCAAATCTAATTGTAAAACTCATTTGTTTTAAACCACATGCACACAGATTTTCATCCAAAATAAAAGTCCATGTTTTCAGCATGGCTTACAAGGTCCTTCATGATAAGTCCTTGTATCCCTCTCAAGCCTCATCTTTCTTTTGGTATTTGCTTTAAGCAATCTTCATTCTGCTCAGCCACTCTCTCAGTTTGGTGAGAAAAGAAGAAAGAAAATGAGAATATGAAGGGCGAAGCAGAAACAATAGAGGGAAGAAAAAAGTTGGAATAGTGTTTGTTTCCTAGACTGCTTAAAGCAAATCTCTCACACATACATATTTCTCAGTTGTATTTTAAAGATCTTTTGGTATTCTTATTGAATTTTTGGTCACCAAATATCTGGTTTGTTGTAAATTGCATTCATGCAAAAAGAGGTCAAATAATTTATCATGAGCCATTTCAGGTAACTCTGAATTCTCCATGGCTCCACAGCCTCAAATCCATAGGCTCCCAGCAAAGAGGCCACACTCCTCACTGCACGGTTCTTGGCTATGAATCTGAATGTGTGTTTGGTGGGTGGGGAGAGAGAGAGAGAGAAGAGGAGAGAGATTTTCCAAGGAGAAAATGAGATAACTGAAGATATCTTCAGCTAATGAATTGATCTAAAGATGACAGAAAATTATCTGATAACAAATAGAACAAGATACTTGCATCGTGACATTTGTTCTCTGCTTGTATGCAGCTCTATACTATAAGATGCTGTAGTGATTGAAGCTGTATGTAACCCAGAAAAACATGCTCTTAAATTTATTCTAGTCCTGTGGGTGTAAATGCATTAAAAGTAGGACCTTTAGATGAGGCTACTTCAGTTAAGGTGTGGTATACCTCATTCAGGATGGAACTTAATCCTATTACTGTAGTCCTTGATAAACAGAGTGAATACAGAGAGAGAGAAAGCAAGCCATGGAAACTGAAGTTGATGAAACATGGAAGAGGAAGGAGAGGCCAGCAGACCATGTGCCTTGCCACGTGGCAGAGGAGCCAAGGATCGCCAGCAGCCAGTCTTTGGGAAGAAAGCATTGCCTTATTGCCTTGATGATGCCTTGATTTGGACATTTTTCAGCCTCAAAACTATGAGTGAATAAGTTCCCATTATTTAAATGGAACCATTTCATGGTATTTGCCTAAGCAGGCTAGGAAAATAAAACCGATTCCTTGACCAATGTTTCTTCATCTAATATCATCCTCTTAAACTTTTTCCACAATGAAATGTCCTCTTTTCCCTGACTATTGCTATCCCCAGGTAGATCTCTGTTTTCAGCCTTTGAGTTTAGCAGAACATAATTATTGGGATATATTTTATTTTAACTTTATGGGATATCTTTAACCTGGGCTGGGGACCAATAATTTGAAATATACATATTTTCTAAAAGAGGTGCAAGATAAAAATAAAACATATCTTATATAGACTCCGTCATCAAATAGTGTAGAACAAAAGTCAACTTCTTGCTTACTTCCCAAAAGATAAAAAAAAGTTCTACAGATTATGTCCCTGATCATTATTGCCTAGGGAAAAATTCTAAAGCACCAGATGTTTCATTACTTGAGTATATTTTTATAAAATGGAAATTCATTGATTGCCATCAGATGGAAATTAGAAAATCAACTATTTAAAATCATCTCATCAATTTATCTTTTTCAAGTGTATGTATATATAACATTCTTTTAATATAAATGTATTTGTATATATTTGTATAATTTCCTAAACCATTATACATAAATTTTACTAACATTATTTTATTATTTATAGATATATGCCTTCAATTTTCTTGAAAAATCTGCTGTAAACATATACCCCAAAAATTGTACAGAGAGAATCATTACTTTTATAGAAATTGAAGAGAATATGCATTTGAATTTCTTCTTAAAATAGTGTCTTTATTTCAGGTGTGAAGTGTCAAAGGGCAGGTGACTGGGACTCTTGTGTAGATTCAGAGCATCATTTAGTTTTTTCTTTTTAAAAAAATTTTATTGAAGTATATTGTTCATACATGAAAATACATAAACAATAAGTGTATGGTAAAAGTTGTGAACTTACAAAACGAACATGCATAATGTCATACAGAGGTCCCATACATCAACCTACCACCAACACCTTGCATTGTGTGAGACATTAGTTACAAATTATGAAAGAATATTGTAAAAATCTTACTACTAACTATAGTTCATATCTTACATTTGGTGTATTTCCCCCCCAAACCACCCTATTATTATTTTTGAAATATATTTTTATTACAGAAGTTATGAACTTACAAAACAATCATGCACATGTGCAGAATTCCCATACAGCACCCCTTCATCAACACACCACTCCGTGGTAGAACGTTTTGTTACAGATTATGAGATAATATCATCAGACTATTACCACTAACCATGGTCCATAGTGTACACTTGGCATACTTTTTCCATACTTCCCCATTATCAACACAGTACATCTTTGGCATAGATGCATGAATATTACAGTATTGCTGTTAACCACACTCCATAGGTCACACCAGTTATATTTTTCCCATGCTTCTCCACATTCCCACCATTCTGCAGTAGTGATATACATCTGCTCTAGCTCAAAGAAGGACACTCTTGCATCTGTATCATCAACCACAATTCTCATCCACCTCTGAGTTCACTGTGTTATTCAGTCCCTAGATTATTCCCTAGCTTTCTTTCATTTGACATTTACATCCCTAGACTACCCTCTCCAGCCACATTCCCATTTATAAATTAGCTGCTATTCACTATAATGTGTTACCATTAACTCTATCCATTTTCACATGTTTACAATCAAGTTAATAAAAACTTCTACATAAATCAAGTATCAGTAGTCCTTCTCAGCCCTCCTCTTATATCCTAATAACTTATACTATAGGTTTTAACTGCATGTGTTTATTCTTCATATTTAGGTCATATTAATGAGACCATGCAATATTTGTCCTTTTGTGTCTGGCTTACCTCACTTAACTTGGATGTATCTTGAAGACATTATGCTATCGTATGTGTCCCAATTTCTTTTCTTCTTACCGTAGCATCATATTCCACCATTTTGCTTCTCCATTCATTGGTTGTTGGGCACCTGGGCTTCTTCCATCTTTTGGCAATTGTGAATAATGCTGCTATAAACATTGGTGTACAGATGTCTGTTCATGTCACAGTTTTCAGTTCTTCTGGATGTATTCCTAGTAGAGGAATTGCTGGATCATATGGCAGTTCTATATTTAGCTTCCTGAGGAACCGCCAAACTGTCTTCCATAGAGGCTGTACCATTGTACAATCCCACCAACAGTGGAGGAGTGTTCCTATCTCTCCAAATCCTCTCTAGCACTTATTTATTAATTTTTTAAAAATAATGGCCTTTCTATGTGGTGTGAGATATCTCATTGTCATTTTGATTTGCATTTCCCTAATAGCTAGTGATATGGGACATTTTTTCATGTGCTTTTTAGTCATTTGTGTTTCATCTTTGGAGAAATGTCTACTTAAATCTTTTGCCCATTTTTAAATTGGATTGCTTGCTCTTTTATTGTTGAGTTGTATGATCTCTTTATATAGAATGGAAATCAAACCCTTATTGGATATGTGGTTTCTAAACATTTTCTCCCAAGGAGTGGGCTGCCCTTTCACCTTCTTGACAAAGTTCTGTGAATCATAAAAGTGTTTATGTTTGAGGAGGTTCTATTTACCCATGTTTTCTTTCATGGCTCGTGCTTTTGGTGTAAGGTTTAAGAATCCACCACCTGCCACCAGGTCTTGAAGATGTTTTCCTACATTTTCTTCTAGGAGCTTTATGGTTCTTGCTTTTATATTTAGGTCTTTGATCCATTTTGAGTTAATTTTTGTATAAGGTGTGAGATAGGAGTCTTCTATCCTTCTTTTGGATATGGATATCCACTTCTCCCAGCACCATTTGTTGAACAGACAACAGACTGTTCCTGCCCACCTGAGTGAGCTTAACAGCCTTGTCAAAAATCACTTGACTGTAGATGTGAAGGTCTATTTCTGAGTTCTCAGTTTGGTTCCATTGGTCAAACTGTCTTTATGCCAATACCATTCTGTGTTTATGACTTGATTGGGGAGTTTAATCCATTAACATTCAATGTTATTACTGTAAAGGCAGTTCTTATTTCACCCAATTTGACCTTTGGCTTTTATCTGTCATATTTTATTTTCACCACTATTTTGAGTTTTAGTGATATAATCTTTATTTCTAGACTCTCTTCCAAGCCTCTCTCTCCTCTCTCCTGTCTTTTCAGGCTGTAGCACACCCTTTAGTATTTCCTGCAAATCTGGTCTCTTTGTTAGAAACTCTCTCAGTTTCTGTTTATCTGTGAATATTCTAAATTGCCCTAATTTTTGAAAGACAATCTTGCCAGATATAAGATTCTTGGTTGGAAGTTTTTCTCTTGTAGAATCTTAAATATATCATACCACTGTCTGCTTGTCTCCATGGTTTCTGATGAGAAATAGATGCTTAATTTTGTTGGGTACCCCTTATATATTATGCATTGCTTTTCTCTTGCTGCTCTCAGAATTCTCTCTTTGTCTTTGGCATTTGACCTTCTGATTAGTATGTGTCTCAGAGTTGGTCTATTCGGATTTTTTTGGGTGGGAGTATGTCATGCTTCTTGGACATGGATATCTATGTCCTTCAATAGGGTTGGGAAACTTTCTACCATTATTTCTTCAAATATTCCTTCTGCCCCTTTTCCCTTCTCTTCTCCTTCTGGGACACCCATGCCATCTATGTTTGCATGTCTGTTGCTGTTGTTTAGTTCCCTGAGATCTTGTTAAATATTTTTCATCCGTTCTTTTGTATGTTCATTTTTGGAGGCCATGTCTTCAAGCTCACTAATACTTTCTTCTGCCTCCTCATATCTGCTGCTATATGACTCCAGTGTATTTTTAATTTCATTTATTGTAACTTTCATTCCCATATGATCTGCTATTTTTCTATGTATGCTTTCAAATTTTTCTTTGTGCTCACCCAATGTCTTCTTAATATCCTTAATCTCTTTAGCCATCTCATTGAATTTATTAAGATTTGTTTGAACATCTACGATTAGTTGTTTCAACTCCTTTATGTCATCTGGAGGCTTATTTTATTCCTTTAACTGGGCCATATCTTCCTATTTCTTGGTATGGATTGTAATTTTTTGTTGGTGTCTTGGCATCTGGTTTACTAGATGTATTTATTCTGGGTGCAATTTCTCTCTTTGGTTTAGGGCTTTCTTGCCCTTTCTTCCGTGCTCATTGTATAGTAGGAGCTAAGGATGTAGTTGGTGCTGTAAGCTATGGAGGCTGAAGCTCCCCACATTGCCCCAGGGACTGATGAAGCTTCTCCCACCTTTCTCCTTTGTCAGGGGTAGGGACAGAGCCACAGCCATGTGTAATAATCCAAATCATTCAGGCCAAGACTGTCTATAGTTGCCCAGGGAGACTGATGAAGCTTCACGCCACTTCCTCCCCTGACTGGGGTGAAGATGGAGCTACAGGTGAGGGTAGCAATTTATGCCATGTGGGTACAAAATGACCACAGTTGCCCAGTTGGACTGTTGTAGCACTGCTCCCCCCCACCCCCCACCACCAGGGATAAGAATGGATCTTCTGGACTGCCAAACAATGTAATTCGTTTGGGCCAAATGTGCTTGCCATTGCCCTGAGAAGCTGAGGGAGTCCTGTCCCTTCTGCCCTTTAGGGGGTGGGAATGGAGTCACTGGTGCCCAACAGTTCATTCTGTGTAGGACAAAAGTGCCAGCCATTGCTCAGAGAGGCTGAGGAAATGCCAACCCCCTCCTATCCTATTGTGTGGTAGGGGTGGGTCCACAGGTGCCCAACAGTTCAGTCCCTATAGGCTGAGAGTACCTGCCATTGTCTGGAGAGGCTAAGGATGCACACCCCCTATTGGGGGTGGGAGTGAAGCTTGGATAGCTGTCCTTAGGATTATTCTTTAGTCAGCCAACTTTTCTAATCAGTAGCTGAAGTTGGTGCTCAACCCTTTCTTCCTCCCCTGTTTTGGAAAATGGAACTTCCAATTCCAGCCACGGAATATCTCCCAAGGCAGCTTGCACCTCCAGTGAAGTATGGGCACCAGCCTCCGCAGCATGGAGTGCTCTACTTATGAATCTTCTCCGCAGATGAGCACTCTCCTCCTTCCATTCTTTCAAGGATGTTGCTGTATGCTCTTCTGGTCTTCTGGGGCCCCCAAACAGGTGCTTTAGTTAGCTCTGGGTGATTACTAACTGCCCTGTAGGACCAACTGACTGTTGGAGCTCCTTACTCTGCTGCCATCTTGCTTGTCACATGTCATTTAATTTTTTTTTTCTTTTACTGGGAGGTCCCAGGGATCGAACCCAGGTCCCTCCATATGGGAGATGGACGCCCCATTTGAGCCACATCCGCCCCCACATGTCATTTAATTTTAACTTTAGAAGATAACAGAGTGTCATCTACTTATGGGAAACTCTCTCTGCATGTGGCCAAATTACAAATATCTCCCCTTTCTGCTAAGCATACTTTGATTCTAATCTTGATCAAATTGAGATGGAGATATCAAAAGTCTATCAGAAAAGGGTAAAAAAGAGAATTTCCATCTTTTATTCCTTAGTATAAAATTCCTTAATTTTACGTGTTATCCAGAGAGGTTTCAGCCCTCTATCTGAAGGTAGGGAAGGTGCTCAACTGTCTTTAGAATTCTGGGCCTCAGGAATCCCATGGGCACTTGGGCTTGAAAGATTGAGGGTCCCATGGTTTTATATGGTCTCTTAAAGATCTGTTTACTCCTCCAAAAATAGAATTACTTTTTCAGGGACACTAGAGAAACTCTACTGACAACTCTACTGATGCTAATTTCACATCTCCATACTCCCATGGTAAATGCTCTTTGGATCTTGCATGGGTAGGAAAAGTGAGTCAGTTTCCCTCAAATAGATTAGGGAGATGGTAAATCAGATAAAAAAGCAGGAATCCTGAGCAAAAATACTTGGTTTAGTTTGGGATCCTCTTTTTCTAGCTTAAGGTGGAAAATTGTTGATTTGAGATCTGTTTTAAATAGCTATATATACAACTTAACTTTTAGTATTTTTTTTCTTTATTCATCTCAAAGTATTATCTAATTTCCATTGTGATTTCTTGCTTATTCTTTTGTTATTTTGGAGTGTTGTTTAGTTCCCAGAGATCTGTGGATTTCCCAAATTTCCCTATTTATTTCTAATTTCATTTTACCCTAATCTGAGAGCATTCTTTCTTTGATTTTAAACCTTTTAAAATTACTGACACCTTTTTATGCCTAAAATATGGTCTATTTTGGAGAAATGTTCCGTAAGATTTATCATTATAAAATATCCTTTTTTGTCACTACTAACAATTTTTTGCCTTAGTCTTTTTGGTCCAGTATTTATATAGTCACTATAACTCTGTTTACTAATATCACATAGTATATCTTTTATCTGTCCTTTTACTTTCAACCACTATATCTTTGAATCTATGTAGTGTCTCTTGTTGATAGCATATAGTTGAATTATATTATTGCATATATTGCATATATTATTATTTACATTAAATGTAAACATTGGTAGGTAGGATTGGTGCCTGCCATTTTGCTATGTTTTTTGTATTTTGTTTTTTGTTGTATTTTGCTATTTCTCCATTACTGCCTTTGTTTTTGTTAAAGTTATTTTCTAGTTTACAATTTAAAAACCTCTTTTCTTTCTTTTAGTATAGTTCTAGCTTATTTTCTTAGTGGTTGCCTTGGGGATTAAAATTAATATCTAGTTTATGATAATCTATTTTGGATTATTACCAACCTAATTTCAATTGTATCTAAAAGCTTTGCTTCTGTATAGGTCTATTCAATCCCCTCTGCTTTTTGCTGGTATTGTCATACATATTACATCTTTAGAGATCATAGGCTCATTGATATAGATTTATAATTTTTAATGTAGTTTCCCTTTAAAGTGGATAAGAGAAAAAAAGAGTTACAAAAAATATATATGTTTTCACTCTCTTTTATATCTACCTATATAATTACCTTTACCAATGCTTTTTATTTCCTTATGTGGATTTGAGATACTATTAGGATCATTTCATTTCAGCCTAAAGGACTTTATTTAGTATTTCTTGTGGGGCTGATATGCTAGTAAGAAACAACCTCAATTTCTGTATATCTGGGAGTCTTAATTTCTCCTTCCTTCTTTTTTGAATTAAGTTTTATTTTTAGAACAGTTGTACATTCACAGAAAATTGTAAAGATGGTACTGATAGTTCCATGTAACCCCCATACAGTTTCCCTTTTATTAACATTTTACATTGGGATGGTATATTTGTTACAATTAATGAATCATCATTGATACATTTTTATCAACTTAAGTCTGTATTTTTTTCAGGTTTCCTTGATTTTTTGCCAAATGCTGTTTTTTTTTTGTTCTAGGATCCCATTCAAGATGCCATAATGCATTTATTTATCTTATCTCCTTCGCTCCTTTTGGTTATGCCAGTTTCTCAGACTTTTCTAATTACTGATGATCTGGACAGTTTTAAGGAGTCCTGGTCAGGTGTTTTGTAGAATGTCCCTCCACTGGTATTGGTGTGATTTTTTTTTTGTGTGTGATTGTACTGGGGTTATGGGTTTTCAGGAGGAAGACCACAGCGGTAAAGTGCCATTCTCATCACATAATATTAAGGGTACGTACTCAAAATATCTTACCACGGTTGATGTTGGCCTTGATAATCTGTTGTGTTGCTATTGATTTTACTTTAGTTGCCTTTATGCTCTAATTCTAGAAAGTCTGTATTTATTGCCATGTATGGCTACTGGAATCATGTCCAGTTAGCTTTGTGGTCAGTTAGACTGACCAATGATTGAACAGATATTTCCTTAAATGCCTGGAACCAGAAAGTTCCCCCCAGTCTTTGATAAGGGGAGCTTGCTTGTGTTTTGGAGCAAACCTTTAATATTCAGCCAGACAGTTTACAACTCTGCCTAACCTTCATTTCCTGCTTGTTCAGAGCCTTGAGTTTAACCAGAGGTGAGAATTTAGGATCTTCTCAGGTCTTTCCTGAGTGAGTGTACAGACTTGGGCATGTGCACAGCTCTGTGTGTGTGTGTGTGTGTACCCTTCTGGGTTTCCAGGAATACATTGAAGCTTTTCAGTCATCCTCCCCATAGACATCACAATCTCCAGCTTTTCTTTTAACCTTTTTGTTTTGCCTGTTGTTTGTCCCAAATGTTACTTACTGCCACAAACATCCATAATGTTTAGCAATTCCCTCTAACTGTTTCAATAAACACTCCCCTCTTCCTTAGGGTGGGTTGGGGTAGGGACAGGTGGGCATTTGCACTGAGTGAGCTCCCAGTCAATAAAGACAATGGCATCTTCCAGAAAACTAACAGACCAGTCAAATAATGAGAATGTTCTCTCACGTACTATAACAAATATACAATACTAATACATGGTGTTAATAATAGGATGATTTGTGGGAAAAATACACCAAATATAAGCTATGGACTATAGATAGCAGTAATATTATGATCTTTCATCATTTGTTAAAAATCTGTTGCAACAATGTAAGGTGGTGGTGGGGTGATGTATGGAAAACCTATATGGCATGCATGATGGTTTGTCGACTCACAACTTCTCAGATTAAAAAAAAAATGACAAAAAATCAAGTATGGCTAGTCTGTTGACTTTTTAAAATCGGATCCCATATTTGTTGATATGGTGAATGAAGCACTGGCATCGGTATCATATATCCATGAATGGGAAACCCAGGTCTTCTAAGTGACCTGGGGTAAACAATTGCTTCATCTGCTTGAGTCTGGGTTTCCTAATCTGTAGGGTTATATCATAGCCTGCTCACGATTGCTTTAAGTATTAGCTAGAGCATAAGAGCTGTGTGTCACATGGCAGTAATTCAGTACAAGGTAGATCTCAACAATGGAAATATGAATTAATAGTAACTATTGCTGTTATGCCATTTGTATGCTATACCTCACAAGAAGGTACTGAGCATATTTTCCAAAACTAAGTTCAAAACTCAGAAATGGCTGTAAGTTTTGACCCTCAACGTATGAGTAGATTGTGTAGATACCTGGAAGTTTATATTTGGGGTGGTGGTGGTAATTAAATGCAGATACCACTGTTTCATGATTTTAGACTTGAGTGTGGCATAGTAGGCGTGGTTTGGAAGCTGTCTTGGAGCTGGTGCATCCCAGGGCAAAGGAAACTAACAGTGGGGATCAGGAAGTTAAATTAGATAAAGTAAGCCACAAAGAGGAAAAGCCAGATATAGGAAGGTGGTTTGAAGACAAGGAAGAGAAGAGAGAGGGGAGAGATCATATGTAGGAGGACAGAAGGAAGAGTGGTAAAATTAAAGAAGTAAAGAGAATTTGATGACTGATCAAGAAAATCATAAGCAATGTGGGGGACTTCAAGATTCCTAGTGGAAGAGAGCTGGTAGAATTGCTTGTCAGTCTGCTTCATCTTTGAATGTATTCTTATTTCTCCTTCCAGTTTAAATTGAACTTTTCTTTTCCCTTTAGAGATGGCAGAGTAACTGCAACAAAATTGTTGTAAACATATGGTCTATTCTAATGTCCTCATTATGGATTTAGCATGACCGTTAACATCTAACTGCCTAATTTCCCAATAACCATTGAAAAATTAGAGCTGCATCATTGCCGCCCTACTTCTCATCATAATAATTTTGTCATTTCCAAAAGCCTTTAATCTTTGCAAAATGATGCAATCCATTTATGTCTTTTGTATTGTGTTGACTTTTGGCCTATGTAGATATGGTTTATTTGTGAATTATGTTTCTGTATAAAATAAATATTATATATTGAATATTTTTTATTTAAAATAAATTATAGGTATATTATTTTTAGGATAGTTTCCCTTTATGAAATATTTATTTGCTCTCTTTATACCCAGGTCTATATCAAAGCTTTTTAAAAAATAGTATTATCTACATGGATGTGTTAAGATATCCAAATCTTTCCAAGCTTGGTTTAAATTGCTTTCATAAATCATCAAGAATAATTTCTTACTGTGTGCACAGGGGCAATTTATTATTCAGTGGGAAAAAAATCCTGTGAAGCTGAAGACCTATGTGTGTTTCTGATTACCAGAGAACATGTGATCTCTGTAGTGATTTCCGCATTGAATAAAACACATTATGAAGTGCACATATGCACACGTATTCATGCATAAATGCCTACAGAGATAATATATTCCCTCTCTCTGTCTCTTTTCACACACTTACCAGTCCACACATTCACACATACTCGCCCTCACCTACAGAAATTCATATTATACCCTCACGCACATACATATACACACACACACACAATAATCATTACTCTTACTCCCATGCATTCACAGGTATGAATATTTAAAGTGTAAAATGTTTCTACTTGATTTGAAACATGGAGAACTCCTTTTTTTAAATGAAGTATTATTTTCAGTCATATTGAGGGATAAACCTTTTGAGATTCAGCTGTCTTTCAACTTGGATGCGAATAAACAACTCTATGCATTGAATTTGAATACTTCTATCAGATTTCATGAGTTAATTTTCACTTTAGGTATTTGATTAATCTTAAAAAGCTCCTGGGGCATAAATGCATATACAAAGTTATAGGTAGTAGCTGTGCCTTCGGTAGCCTTGGCTCTCCATCCTCATTTTGACAAAATCAGTCCTTAAATGGAAAGACCGTGGAGGAAGAGCAGCCCCCCTGCGATGGCCTCTTTGTTAGGCAAGAAGGTCTGTGCAGGGTCAGCAAATGGGCCTCAATTCCTCTGTGCTCTACCTCCAGGCCATTGAGATTTTAGCTGAAGGAAAGAGCTCATGAAACCAGTCTGTTCTGTGCATTTACCCCTGGGAATTTCAGAACTTGTACTTCAAGGAACCATAAGTCTAATTCCTGTTTATTTCCCCAAATTCTTCTTTAGAGATATGAAAATGGAAGCTCTTTTCAACTTATCTAAGATCATATGAACAGAGTTTGTGTCAAACCCAGAACTGTAATCAAAACCTTCCCATTCCTAAGCCAGGTTGAATTAACTACCCCTTAAGGATTTCTGATTCACAGTCACTTGAATGACTGAGCCTCATATTGCTTCTTTTCCACTGCTTTGGTCATAAATATCAGAATAGGGTGAATTCCACCATAGGCATTCTGTAAAACCTTCAGTTTTCCTTACCTCCAATCTCTTTTCCTACATTTATCAACTTTTACTTGATGATGAGTGATTTGGCAACCCTTGGGCCCGGAGGAATACATATTGGATTTCTATTAATTTTAATTATTGGTGACTGACTTCAGTTAGAGGTAGCCTTTGAAATTGTGTGGTCTTCTATTTTCCTATTTTAAACTGTGAAAAGTAGACACCATGGAAGGGCTCTTCCAAGTACTAAATTATGCAAAGATTATGCAACCAGCTAAAATCCTATTTGATCCTCTTTATTTTAGTTTACTCCAGAATTTTTGGAAAGGAGCATATGCTCAATATTTTTTTTCTCAACAATATTTTTATAATGGGTATGGGTTTTATAAACTAACTTTATTGGATTATGTTGGTTGAGACTTTTAAGCAACCAGTTTAGTGATGGAGCAGTTAAGTAGCCTTGATTTGATCTAGTTGTTCTAATGTAGACTCTTGCTTATAGAATATAGAGGAGGCCTGATGGTTCCAATTTTCATGAAGATATGTGTAATTTGGAGTAGAGAAATGAATATTTATTATTCAGAGTAGAAATTTTTGTTATAATTTAATTATACACGTAGTTTTAAATTTTATATCTGTTTTGCTTTTTATTCTACTTTTGCCTGGTAGATTGTAGGATGTGGAGGGAGGTAGAAAAATTCCTGAGATCAAACAGTATTTATTTATAGGTAGTTGCATCGTTTTCTATGAATTTACTGTTAGTCCTCTTAGTCATAATCTCCTCAATTTAATATAAAGCACCATTCTACTAGTTGGGGATGCCAAATATCATTTCAAGGTGATTAAAAACCTGGTAATAAAAAAATTAACAAGAACGTTCTCATTTTATGACCATTTCCTTGGGTGATTTCCTCAAGACAAAGAAGCAATAATAATGTGTGGGCATTTAATATTAAGAATTTAAAGACTTTAATAATTTGAGATTAATATTTACACACCTTTTATGGATAAGTTAGCTAACATTTAATGAAAATGTCTCAAATTACATTAGTATTATTATTAGATTTACCCATATAATAGTAAAATATGAATTATGCATTTCTCATTGATTCTTGACAAGTTTTTATATGGACACATTGATGGAATGAATGTAGACTTTAGAATCATTCTAATATGGGATTTAATAGAGACTCTGGGACGACTTAGCGGGGAGCCTCAGAAAGTTAATTGTAATCTGAAACTCTTTCCTTATCTAGTAAATGACAATGGTGATTCCTGTCTTGTCATATTTTTAAAAATATTAAGGATATATGGTATAAGTGCCTAGAATAATGGTTGGAGTGAAATTATAACAAGAAGATAATGACCAGAAAGAATATGCTAAATACAATATGAAATAGCTAATATTATTTTTGTTTTTTAAAATGTATTCTACTTCCAAAATATCTGTGCATTTTATTTACTACCTCTCAGTAAAGACCAAGGTGTTTAAGTCTGAGTTGCCTTATATTCTAGAAATTAAGATGGGGCAGGAGATGAAGCTCAGGTCAAACAAAAGACCTAATAAGTATTTCTTGAAATCTTTGAAAAAAATCACAGTTAATAAGGTGGTTTCATTTCTTTGCTAGAAGAGCTGATGCATACTTCATTCATTTTAAGTGTTTCCTTTTTCAGACCCAAAATGAAAATATAATAATTGCACAGTTCATTATTAGCCAGCTGCTTAGCAATTCTCTGTCTTACTAGGTCTTTTCTGCTTTATCTTCTTGCCAGTAAAGGACAGCATGCCAATATCAGTTGAATTAGACAATGCATTTTTGTTTTGACATAATTGCTGCCCTTTTAATGGAGTACTAGGGCAGCTGGCTGTGCTCACAACCTCCATATTTACAAAAACTGAAGATGACAAAAGTTCATCCACAAAACACAGAATTAGCCGTTTTGATGAAGATGCAACCAGTTTCACCAAATTGATTTTGTAACTGTTTCTCTCTGGCTTTAAGCCTGAAGCCTTTGTTTAAGGAGGACTGATAAATGTTCATCAGAAATCCCTGCCTCCCTGCCCTGTTCCTTAACCTCCTAGTGAGAACCTGTACAGAGAGTAGAACATTACGTCCACTCTCTCCCTGCCCTACCCCCACCAGAACAGCCAGCAAATATAAGGCAGGCAGACTATTCCGGGAAGAGGGATGTAAACCCCAGAGCTGGCAGTCTTCACAGATTCCTCTACTCCAACATCCAAGGTGCACAGTCACTCCTCATGGCCAGCTGGCTAGAAAATTAACCTGGATTCTGTGCATGTGACTGAGAGCAAGCCGAACTTTTAAACTAGATGGGTGAAGCAAGAGAGATTTAGTTCAGTTTCTTATTTTTCAGTTTTTGACAGATTAGTTTTTCCTGACCCCGACAAATCCTAAATGTCTGCAATATTTATCCACTGACTCCTAACCAAGTTCAGTGAGAGTCCAACCAATGAGGTTTTCAAGATTCGTACACCATGGGACCACCTAGGGCAGATTGATATTCCCGAGGTAGCAGAAACCTTGATGATCAGTGCTATCGTCTGGAAGTGGCTTCTAGTATTCTCCTCTACACACACACACACACACACACGCAGGCATGCACACATGCAGGTGTGCACACTCACATGTACAAACACACACCAAAGAAGTGTTTGTCTGCAGAATGAACATCTCTGCCTCCCAGGTTTTCCTATGTCTCCAGATCCCATGGTGTCTAGAGCCTTTTTTCCCTGTTTATCTATCTATCCATCCCTCCCTCCCTGCCTCCCTCCCTCCCTCCCTCTCTCTGTCAGTCTATCTGTCGGTCTGTCGGTCTTTCTAGCTATCTGTCTAGCTAGCTGTCTGCCTGTCTGTCTGTCTAGTTATCTATCTTAAAGAAACTTTAGATTACATAAATGTTACATAAAAAAAATAGAAGATTCCCATATGCCCCACTCCATCCCCCTTTAACCATATCTTCAGTCCATGGGTTAATGCCCTTTGCATTTCCCAGGACGGAATTCCCTTCTCAAGCCCCTGTAGCTCACTCTGAACCACACTTTCTGTTAGTGATCAAGCTTGCTTTTGATGCCTGCAGCTCCTTTGCTTCTTACTCTTAAAATAAATGTAAGAATTAACCAAGTGAGCTTTCATCTTGTTCACTTTGATCAAACCATCTTTGGTGTTTATGTTTCTGGATTGGGTTTGAGTTTTGTTGCATACCCTATGACTACTAAGACCATTAAAAATGTTTCTTTACCTTGTGATTTTTTTCTCCCTCTTATATTTATAAAGTGGAGATACACTCTGCACAGAGGGAAGGCTCCGAAGTCTGCTTCTAAGATGGAACTGGCATATAGTAAAACATTCCTCTTGCAGATTTCCACAAATCACTCATAATATACAATGTCTGGGCATGAATTACCCTCATAAATCCAACAAAGCCAGATAGCTTTTCCTGCAGACTTGATCTAACCGTTGTTTCTTGAATTGTGTATCAGATAAATTGTCTGGCTTGTGTTTCAATGTCATGTTATATGAAAATGCATATATTTAACCCTAGAATCACACTTAGTGAGGTGAGATAGTCACAATATTGGAGACAGATGGATTAACTGAAGAAACAGCAGCTACTGTCACTGGGGTCGTACTTGCACTATGGCATACGTTCATGGAGAGGAAGGGAGAGAAGATTGCCAACACCTGCTCCTTGTTCTCTTCTTATCCTCAGATGCATACAGTTGGATTTGCATAAGTCAAATATGTGAGCAATAACATTCCACTGTTTTTTACAGAGCTCAGGCCCCACACTCAGTATTTCACATGGTCATCCATGGGATCCGTTGATGTTTAACAATGACCACCATTTATTGTGTATGTACTAAGTATGCAAGATACATTGCTAAGTGTCTTATGTTGCAATCCCATCCAATCTGCGCAAAGACCCCTGAGTTCTGATTTAATCCCATTTCACAGGTATATATGTGTGAATGGATTTTTAAAGAACCTTTTGGGCTTTAGAGAGAAAAAAAAGCAATATGTATCACTCTTCCTCTGTGTGTGTGTGTGTGTGTGTCTGTCTGTTTTGTATGTACACTGGCTTACAACATTTCAAATAGCTGGGAGATGAGAAGGTACTAAAATTGTTTTTATTACATTTACAATGAAAAGACTGAAGATTGGAAGGCTAACTAATGTTTTGAAGTCATACAGTTTGTTCCACTTGGCATTTTCAAACATGTTGCTTTGTTTCTTTTTTTGTCTCATTTTTAATAATCTGTTTTCCAGATTTCTCATGAGGTATGACTTTAGTAATGTTTACAAGCTGGCATGCTTTCCTCAAGGAGCTGCTTGGCTTCTGAGCTGTTCTTTTGAAATTACATCATTTGTATTTACAGTCTTGGGAGCTTCATTATAGAGAGTATCCTGAAGATTTACCCCTTTGCTATTATAGGACCGATTTCCTTTGCAAACAGAGTTGGTGATCTGCTGAGGCTAGTGCAAGTTACTCTTGATACATCTTTAGGGTGTTTTAATTAAAGAGGAACTTGGTAATAAGCTGCTCAGCTAGGAAGGGGTACCTTTGTGTTACTTATTTCTCAGTCAGAGGTTTAATAGATGAATGTATCTTGTTTGCATTTATTCTGATATATAACTTATTCTGCTTTCTATTTTATGACACTTGGTTCAATATCTATTTTAATGCTTTATTTGCCTGACATCTTATACTATATGGTGTTTGTGTTTTTTTGTTCATTTGTTTATTATAATTTTTTATCATTTAGGGAATGATAAAGTTGCTCAAAAAGGACTGTAATAATGTGCTCATGAACATAAGTCTCAACCAAAGTCAGAGTAAACACCCTGAATTATGAAGGACGGTGTTACTATCAAATTTAGAAAGGAAATGTCTCACTCTCTTCAATTATGCCAGTCGCTTTTCCTGGAGTAGATAGTGATTGAGCATAGAGTGTTTTTCTCTCTATAACTTAGAATGTCTGTGATTGGTGTGTATGTGTGTTAACCTTGTATTTTAATTAATACACAAGTCTGTAAAAAGAGGTAAACATTGATCCCTTGATCCTTTTCTCCTGGTGTTTAATTCACTGCCATGCTGCTGGGTACGAGCACTGGCTCTTAATGCCAGGCAGTGATGTAAAGACAAATTTGAGAGTGTCTGTATCAGAGTATTTAGCACTTTCTCCTTCATTTTCCGTGATTCTTCATCTTTGTGTTAGACCCTTTCCCTCAGCAGCATGCTGGTCTGCCCACTATGCCTAGCCTCTACTCTGCAGAAGACACCATGCTGTTTGCTATGAACAAAAGTTCAGCCTTCAAGGAACTTGAACAAGAGGTTAAAAAAGGCACAAAATTTGCTGTAATGGTTAGCTAAAGTTAATGAGTGCACCAATATTCAGGAAGTTCAAAGAAGAAATAAAGATTTAATGGGGCAATAAAGGAAAGCTTCATGGGGCATCTGTGGTTGAAATTAAAGACCGAGGAAGATTTTATCCAAAGAGATGCACAGTATGTGTTGGGGATTGAATCATGGCCCCCACAAAAGACATGTTCAAATTTTAATCTGTGTTCCTGTGGGTGTGATCCATTTGTAATTAGGACCTTTTGAAGATGCTTTTAGTTAAGGTGTGGCCAAATCAAATCAGGATGGGTCTTAATCTGTATGACTGGATGCCTTATAAAGAAAGGAAATTCAGGCACAGTCTGTGAGAAGTCAGATGAAACCAATAGAACTGAGAAGTTAGAAGAAGCTAGAGAGGAAAGAGAGATCACCATGTGATGGAAGACTGCCATCCCCAGAACGCTGTCAACTTTGGGAGAAAGCATGGCGCTGCTGACATCTGAATTTGGACTTATAGCCTTCAAAACAGTGAAATAATAGTGCTCATCATTTAAGCCAATCTATTATTGTGTGGTAATTGTTATAGCAGCTGTGGCAAACTGAGACAGTATGCACAGAAGTGGGAATGTTAATGGGTAGAGACTGAAATTCTGAGGAAAACTTGAAAAGTCCAATTTGGGTGATGCCGGGGGCATCTGAAGAGTAGTAATGAGAGAAAAGACCAGAATATTCAGACAGTACCATATTGTGGGTCTAGAACTAGTCTTTCTCAACAGGAGTTCCACAAGAGAATTAAACCCTATATAACATAATGTGACTCATTTCTCAATTCTCCCAACAATGCTACATAGCTAGTACTAATCTAGATGAATAGAAGTTAATTCATTACATATAATGGGGTGCCCAGAACATTGGAGTTTAATTCTCTCAGGGAACCACAATTGAGAAAGGCTGGCCTAAACTCTAGATGAGGAATTGTGGGAAATATTTGAGTTGGAACGTGATATGACACAGCTGTATTCTAGGAAACCAACTGACAAGTGTTCAGGATGGTTTGGAGAATGAAACTAAAGATGATTAGATCTTTTATGAGATGAAAGGTAATGAAGAAAATGAAAATATTTTTCAAAGGAGGTACAGGATTTATTAATTCATTCATTCAAGACAAACATTTATTATTTACCTACTCAATGTCAAGTATTGTGGCTACTATGATTAGACAAAATAGACTTAGCCATTCTGACCTAACAGGGAGATACATATTAAGTAAATAACTGCACAAATCCATGTAAAATCCCAACATGGATAAATGCTAGGAAGGAAAGTTTCTATCTGCATGTAAAAGCGATATAACTTCTATTATAGCATGGATTTATGTAATAGAAGGAGTGAATGACAGTACTATGGAATGAGGCTTTATTTGTATGTGGTGAGTTTGGGATTTATTTTATCATTAGTGAGAGACTATTGTATTTCTAATCAAGAAGTAAAATTTTGATAGCAGTCTTTCATCTCCTCTCCCTGATCACGGGATCTTTATTTTAGTGATGGTGGGGTTACATTATAGTCACTATATATTCCAATCTTGGAGTCTATGTCCAGTGATGATTAAAAGTCACTGTTTTATTCAAATAGATTTACTGGTATTCTACTATAGACTTTCTTTGATTCTAGCAATGGAAGAACTTTTATCACTGATGTGGAGGCAGTGGCCACTGGAGGTTCTGAGGGGAGGAAGAGAGAAAAACAGGTGTAATATGGGGGCATTTTTAGGACTTGGGTATTGTCCTGAATGACATTGCAATGACAGATACAGGCTATTATATATTTTGTCATAACTTACAAAATTGTGCGGGAGGAAGTGTAAACTACAGTGTAAACTATAATCCACGCTTAGTGGCAATGCTCCAGTATGTGGTCATCAATTGTAGCAAATGTACCACACACTAATGAAGGATGTTGTTAATGTGGGAAAATGTGGGAGGGGCAGGGAGTGGGGCATATGGGAATGTCCTATATTTTTCATGTAATATTTATGTAATCTAAATATCTCCTAAGAAAATAAAAAAATACATTTAAAAAGTTTTTAAAAAGTCACTGTTTTATTTTTCCATTCTAATCCTTACTAAAGAATGGTTCTGTGAAAGCTATAATGATATTTCCATAAGGGTATAAACACAAATACAAACAGGATTTTTCCCTTTGTAGATTGTATCTACCTCATCTCTGCATTCTACCTACTCTGTCTATATCCTGTTGTTTACTGTAACAAAGGTCTACTCAGACATGTCTGAGTGAATTTTCTTATGCTTACATAGCAGCAAAACTGCTGGAAGTAAAATTAAATATAAATTTAATAAGTATAAATTTAAATGAGTAGAGACTAAAAACATAAATGTTAAGAAGTTTAAATAGTTATTGTGAACCTGCTATTGAAGATATGGTCAGGAATGTTACTCGTTCTCCAATAAATTGAGGTCCCACACAAGGCTCCAGGATGTGTAAGTTCATTGAGGTTGGTGGGCCACACTGTGGGAGATGTTTGTGTGGGATGTGGTGGGAGGTGTGGGAGGTGGGCAACATGGGAATCCCAGTGGGTTCCGTGTAATATTTTAGGTAATCTAAGCACCTCTTGAAATATATGTATATATATATATATATACATAAATAACATTTTTGTAAGCAAATACACATATATGCATATATATTTATATATCATTTTGCAAATGTTTGTATGTATTGTGAGAATTTTGATTTTTACCCATAATAAAAAAAAAAAAGAAAAAAAAAAAACAAATACAGAAAGGGGAGAAAACTTATCCTTCTACAAGAATTAATGGCTATTAACTTGTTCTGTTGTTACAGATATCTTATTCTTAACAAATATATATAAATAAAAAGCTAAAAAAAAAAAATTGAGGTCCCACATATAAGCATTTCCATTAAAATTTAGTACCATGACAAATGTCTCATGAAAGCATTTTTGTGGTTTCAGTTTTAAAACTGAGACTTCTATCTTGACTTCAAATAGTTTCAGGAACAGTTTTTATGATAAAGCATTAGATGTAGTTGCTTCCTTGAATTAGAGGTCCTATTTTATTGATAATATTGCATCTATGTCTCATTCTGTTTGCTTTTTCAAATAAAGAACTTCTAAGTTACAAGTCATTATGATTAATCAAAGGTTTTCTGCTTCTTAGAATCTAGTTACTTGAGGCTCTCTTAGCCACTCTTTGACACTGTGTGGGATACCCCAAGATTACAGCCTTGCTTTGTCTACACTGACCTCATCATTGCACAAACAAGCTTTATAGGAATGAAGTTCATTAACACAAACAATGAGCAATCCAATCTCATTCTTGCTGTTCTTATTTTCTATTAAAACAATTTCTTCTGTATGTTTCCCCAGTGTCATTTTTTTTACTTTATTTTCAAAAAAAAGCTTTAGATTAGAGAAAAGTCACATCGAAAATATAGGGGGATTTGATCCCCTTTTGAGAGTTTAATTTTGAGGAAAATGTTTTAAATTAAGGTTAAGAGGCAGATGACCAGAAGAGGCAGTTTCCCCTTTAAGCCTCAATAGTATGGGTAAGAGTGAGAAGTTGCCCTTTCATCACTCATAAAAAGAAGCACCATACAGACCTAGCAAAGGCATTTAAGGGTATTCAAACATCTTTACAATCCTGAGATCTTCAGTTGAGTCCAAGGAGCATTTAATTCTAAAGTTTCTTATGACTATACCTTTCTGTGATTTAAGGACTATAAACTAATGGTAAAGAGTTAGTGTATATCAAATATATATTTTTTTAACACAAAGGAAAAAAGTACAAATTTATAGTGATAAGTGAAAAAAAAATAGGGATGTTTAAAAATAAAGTTAATGTCATTTCTTTAACCCTCCCCTCCCCTCCCCTCCCCCAGTAGTCTTTTAATAATTTGGAGCATATTCATCTAACCCTTTCTCTGCATTTATACATATTCCTTTTTATCTTTTTCTATCCTTTTTTTTTCAACAAAAAATTTAAAGTATGAAATTTTGGAATTGATTTTCAAAATGTATGATAGCTTGGTCAAATAATAGGTACATTTTAAATGTAAAGAAATTGCCGATTCAAAAAAATTGTTTCAATGCACACATTTACAAGCAATGGTGGGTATATTTTTTCTCCCCAAATTCTTTGCACCTCAGGATGCTGTAAACTTTGGCTAATCTGATGACTGAAAAATTTTGTCTCATTCGTGATGTATATTTCTGACTCTTAGTGATGCTGAAAGTCTTTTTGTATTAAAGGCCATTTGCTTGTCCTTCTCTGTGGCTTGACTGCTATTATCATTTGCTAAGTTTTCTATTGGTTTGTTTTGTATACTCTTATTAATTAGAAGGACTCTTTTATTTGCAACATTATCCTTTTGTTTGTCATATTCATTCTAAAGCTTTCTAAGCTTATTGTTTGTCCTTTGCTTTTGTTTAAGGAGGTTTTGGCAAATGATTATTTTATGTCACAAAATAGGGTTATCTTATGAAAATCTTCTCAGTATGTTATAAAATTTTTTCCAGAAAACTTTTGTAATTTTTACCATGGAGTTTATTTTTGTACTTTGGTTGAGTTAAGGGTTTTGTTTTCTTTAATATCATTAGCAAAATAATGCTAGCTTTATATGATGAGTTGGAATTCTTCCCATATTTTTCTACAACCTAGAAAGAATTAGTAAGATAACCTTTAAAAGTTAGGTGGACTTCATCTATATAACAATCTGGAGTGAGGTCACGTTCAAGGTAGAAGTTTAATTACTGATCCATTCTCTTCTAAGATTACATATCTGTTGAGATTATTTATCTCTGTGATCAAATTACGTAATTCTCCTCTAGATTTCAATTGGTGTTTCACAATTGAGTTTCTCTCATACTTTAAATTCTCTCTAAGATTTGATAAGTTTTTCATATACCTCATGTTATGTATTTTCATTTTCTCTCCTTTTTTTGTCATGTGACCAAAGCTTACCTGTGCATGTCCTCAACTTGGTCATGGCTGTGTGCTCCTTTAACAGCATACCTTGACATGGCTCAGTCTCTTCTGCAGTGGCAAATTAGCAAGTGATGGAAGGCACGGCTGTTCTCTCCTGGGCTCAGGGTGAATGAGCTTGCAGACTCTAACTCTTCCGCTAAGATTTGGGGAAGGGGCTTTGTTCTCCCTTTTTTTCTCTGGGTGCAAGGGGCCAGCTGTCATCTCCATGCTGGAGGCCTGGCTATTGGTGCTACTTCCTTCCCTCAGGGGCCACCAGGGTTTGCACAGTTGAGTAGCTGTTCCAAGGACCACAACAAGCAGATAGACATGAGCTGCCTATCATCCAGAGGCCCTAAGGCTTCAGCCACTTGAGGCTCTTCATGAAAATCTCCCTAAGATTGAGGAAAGACAAAGCTTATCTTTTTATTCCCGGTCCCTTGGAGAAGGAAGCCCTGCTTTGACTTTCTTCCCTTGAAATCCCAGCAGGACTTGTGGCCCGGATGCACCCTCCATGGTCTGCCAGCAACTTGCTTGTGTGGGTTGATCACCTACTCTCAAGGGGGTGTTGGCAGTGGTGTGTGGTCAGCATGCTCTTATTCCAGAATCTGACAGAAATGGCTTCAATATTTAGAAATCTCTTTGTAAGATAAAGAAATATCTTATGGTGTTTTTTCATTCTTTATCTCTCTGTAACACAGTTTGGAATCAAATGCAACCAGATTTTTAGTGCTTACCTTTTTGAAGTGTGGTATAATATGAACTGGAACAAAATGAACATGATTCTGCAAGGAATTTTAGAATTTAAGGGCTGACCCATCTGAATTTCAATTTTATAGTAAACCCAAACATGTTTTGTTCTCCTGCTACATGTCTAGTCATAATCATATGAGTATTTTTCTGCTCTTCTAGAAGCAGATTGTCTGTGTATAACATCTCTCCATCCGAGGCAGTGGCAGGAACCCTGGGCTCCCCATGTGTTCTATCACCCTCTTGCAGAAAAGCTTCTCAATTTTGTAAGCATTGCTACTGCGGTCACGACTGCCATTTCCTCAGCACCATCTGCAGACTGATATTTTGTGAGAATTTGTATGGATTCCAAATAAGAATTCAGCTCAACAGGCCCGCGTATTTAGTTTTCAAGAGAAAAGAAATCAATCAATTCCTATTCTAGTCCACTCTTTTTATTAACCACTTCTTATCCCACCCCCATGTGAATATATTCTTACAGCTTTGAGATGGAATCAAATTTCCAGTTTGCACAATTAAATTTCAGTCAAAAATTCCACTTAGCAGAATGTTTGCAATACTAATTGTGTTGTTAGAAATAAGACACTTGATTAAAAGGCGCAGCACTTGCCTATATCTTTAATGTGCATTCCTAATGAGTCTTAGCAGGAGGCTGATTCACATGAAAATGCACAATTAGCTCATCCAACTTTAATATACCATTATCTGCACCCAGACCCCCTCTCATTACCATTTGAATACACTGTTTTCTTTGGAGTTTTGCACAGGAAACAAATCCCTATATATGGCACACAGCTCTAGACCCCGATTTATCTGCACTTGCCCTTTAGACAAAAGGCCAAATCAGCGTGCTCTTTGGTGCATTAATTTTCCATCTCTGGCTATTTCTGAAATTCTAATGCAGCATATTTCCTTTTTCAAGGGATCTCAGTATAAACATGGAAATCGATTTAGCTAAGGGATTTGTGTATTCTGCATGGTGGCATACCATCTTTTGTGGACTCTAGATAAGGGGGCTGATATAAACAGCTGTCGAAACCCAGTGAAATCATATATTACTTGAATCTGATTTCCTTACTATAAAATCTACCTAAATTAATATCTGGACTTTGGAATCTAAGGCAAACAACTGCCTGGAATGAATACTGAGAAAACAAAAATTTTGTTTACTTCCCATCCAGGTTGTTTTCAGTTTCTGGCATGCCACATTCTCACAGTTCTGTAGGCTGCCCAGGTATGCAGAATTCCATTTAATCTGGAATAAATGGAATGAATAACAGATGAAAAATATTGAGTTTTAAGCAACTCCTTCCCTCATTTCTTTATTTTTAAATGCCATTTATGTTTAAACCCTTCAAAGACACCTAAATAATTGCACAAAGAGAAAATACCTTCCTTAAGACACAAGTGATTGTTTCTACTTAAAAAAAAATAAATAATATAGGACATTTTACTAAGGATGAAGTCATTTAAGAACAATCCAATAAGTTGTTATTTTGCAGATTTACACAGTAACACAAAGAGATGGGACATACTTGAGGTGTGCAAAACTAATATTAATTTGCTCATAAGCTAATATTAAGAGTACAATGCGAAGGGTAAGGAGCAAAGGTTTATGGAAAGGAACATGGCATATCAGAAAGTGGATGATCTTAGAGGTCATTTAACTCAGTGTGATTTGTTTCCAGTCTCTACAACATACAGCCTTTGTTATTCAAGCATTTTCCTTAATGTTTCTGGGTCTTTCTCAGCAGCATCTGTAAAAATGGCACAATAACACCTGCTGCGAACCATTGTTAAGGGGATTGGAGGTAAAATTACAAAGTGTTAACTAATAAACAATATAAAATGAAATATAAAATTCAACGTGTTTCAATACACTGGTGATAAACAATCTGAAAAGGAAACTTAGAAAATTCAATTTATAATAGAATCAAAAAGAATAAAATAGAAATAAATTTAATAAAAGAAGAGCAAGACTTTTACACTGTAAACTATAAAATATTGTCGAAAGAAATTAAAGAAGATCTAAATAAATAGGAAGATACCCTATATTCATGAATCAGAAGATTTAATAACATTAAGATGGTAATATTTCCCATATTGACCTACAGATTCAACATAGTACCTAATAAACTCCCAGATGATTTTTTTTTTTTTTTTTGCAGAAACTGACAAGATGCTCCTAAAATTCATATGGAATGCAAAAGATTCTAATCGCCAAAACAATCTGGAAAAAGAACAAAGTTGGAGGACTCATACTTCCTGATTTTAGAATATAAGGCAAAGCTAAAATAATCAAGACATTGTGGTACTGTCATAAAGATAGACCTACAGAACAATGGAATAGAATTCAGAATCCAGACATATTTACACCTGTGGTCAAGTGATTTTTGATGAGTATCAAGAAAATTCAGTGGGAAGAGCATATTTTTCAACAATTGGTATTGAGACAACTGGATATTCACATGCAAAAGGATGGGATTTAACCCTTAAATCATACCATATACAAAAATTAACAAAATGGGTCATAGCTAAAACTACAACACTCTTTGAAGAAAACATAGGGTAAAATCTTTGTGATTGTGGATTAGGCAATGCTTTTTTAGCTATGACATCAAAAGCATAAGCTATAAAAGAGAAAATTCATAAGTTGAACTTCATTAAAACACTTGTACGTCAAAGAAAATAACAACCACAGAATGAGAGAAAATACTTGCAAAGTATTTTAATAAGGAAATTGTATCCAGAATATATAAAGACCTGTTATATTACAGTATAAAAACACAAATAACTCAATTAAAAATGGACAGAGGATTTGAATAGACATTTTTCCAAAAAAAATATGAATGGCCAATAAGCATGTGAAAAGATTTTCAACATCGTAAGTCATTGGAGAAATGCAAATCAAAACCACAATGACATACCGCTTCATAACCACCAGAATGGCTATACCAAAAAGACAGACACTAACAGATGATGGTGAGGCTGTGGAGAAATTGCAACCCTCATACATTGCTGATGGGAATGTAGAATTATGCAGCCACTTAGGAAAATAGTTTGGCATTTCCCCAAAATATAGTTATTATATGACCCAGAAATTCCACTCCTAGTTATCCCACTCAAGAGAAATGAAAGCATATATCCACACAAAAACTTATATATAATAACCCCAAGTATGGAAACAACCCATCCATCAAATGCTGAATGAATAAACAATATGGTATATCCATATGTGCTGGTTTGAAAGTATATGTACCCCAGAAAAGCATGTTCTTAAAGTTAATCCATTCCTGTTGGCATGGAATGATTGTGGTAGGCTGTTTTGATGAGGCTACTTCAGTTAAGGTGTGACCTGCCTCATTCAGGATGGGTCTTAATCCACCTACTGAAGTCCTATATAAATGTAATGAAGAGAGAGAGAGAGTGGCTACCTAGGGCTTTTGTGTGGAGAAGCAGTGTACATAGGGAGTGACTGCCAATGGGTCCAAAGGTTCTTTGTAGATGATGAAAATGTTCTAAAATTTGATTATGGTGATGGTTGCACAGCTCTAAATATACTGGAAACCATTTAATTGTACACTTTACATGGATGAACTTTGTGGTATATAATTATATCTAAAAAAAAAAAAAGTAAGAAAATTACAAAGCATCTATCAAAGCCCCTGGCATATAGTGGTTGCTTAATAAAGGCATCAGTCATTGATATTGTATTATTCAATATTTCAATCAAAAATATTTATTGGGGTGTGGGTTGTATATTAAACAATTTTTTAGACAATAGGCTGTAACAGTGACCAACACCAGCAAAATTCATGTTCTCTTGAAACCTTCATGGGTGAGGGGGTGAAAAGTAGACAAAAAAAGAAAACTAAAAATAAAATAATATTGGGTTCTATGACGGAGGGTTCATGGAGGTGGAGGACTAAATTGGAAAGGGTGGTCAAGGAAAGCCTTGCTGAGGACTTGGTTTATGATTTTAAGGAGCCCAGCTTGTAAGAATCTGGGGTCAGTTTTGTGGTGAGTTCTCTAAGGGACAAATGTCTTGGCATGCTCAATGAGAGAATGAAGATGAGTGTGACTGTGGTGTCATAGGTGAAGGAATGAGTTGTATGATGTGTGATGGCAGGAGCCAGGTCAGATAAAGTCTTAGAGGATTATATCCCTAGTGCAATGGGAAGCCTTGGAAAGGTGCAAGTTAGATAAGAAGAGCTTATTGTGGTTCGGATTTTAGGCAGTCTGAATTACAGGAACCCTCTTTCCTACTCAAATTCTGAGTGGATTCAGAGATAAGGAAACAGAGGTCTGCAAATGGAGGCCAAGATACTGTCTTTATTTTTGACAAAATTTATATTGAGGCTTACAATGATGAGTAAATCAGCTTCTTAATACCAAATCCCAAAATTACATAGAATTCTCCTCCCAACCACAGAAACACTGGACCATCCTATGGTTGATAGTCTTTAATCAGTTAATAAAGTAGGGAGAAAATCCAATAACAGGTGTATTTATAAACAGGATACAGATGTGTGGCCAGAAGAGCCCCTCAGAGGGATGGTCTACCCTGAGGAAAATCAGCTACTACTATAACAAACAGCATTGTCCTTTGGCCCATAAGAGTTTGACTGTGGTCTTACTTCATGGATTGCTTTATTTCCAATTTATTTTGCAATTAATAAAACCAGCTAATTAAAACACAGAAGAGTTAAGAGATTGAATCATGGTCATATATTCAGTGGTCATATGGTTCAGTTGTACAAGGGTTCTGGTCAGAAAACACAAGAGGGCAGGTTGTGAAGGATAAATACAGGAGGAGAAGAACAGACAATCAGGATCCATGGAGGATTCAAAGAGACCTTTGAAACATTTCATAGGTATATAATATAGGTTTCTTCCTTGTGTAAGGAAAAACTTAGAAATGAAATTTGAATTTAGTGAAGCAAGGAAAAAATAGCTAAAAATTAAAGACTACAGAAAAGAAGATAGAATATCTGTCTATATTACACTTAGAATTCTCATAAACATAAATCTTGGTAAATATATTACAATATGATTATTACACAAATAAGAGATTGATGGATTGTATGCACGCTGGCATATTGTCCAGGTGAGGCAGGAAGGTATTTTAATAAGTCCTTATTATTGTGTATAGGGCCTTTGAGAATTAAAATACAGTTCAGATCAGGTAGAGTTTAGGGTCGTGGCTAACAGCATTGATTTAGACAACGTGAGGAACTTGTTAATGGTTCCTTTCAGGAAGAGTCTCAATGAAATAGAAACACATTTAAATAGACCTGAACTTCTAAACAATGGTTGCAGAGGGTTTGCTTATTCCCTAAAGGGTATAATTTGAGAGAGGCAGCTGTATTTATCTGATTAAAAGATGGACTTTTAAGTGGAAATTAGATTATAACATGTGAACCAAGAGATTTCTTATACATACAATTATAACTTGACCATCAGGTTAAAAAAAAAAATGTGTGTATGTAGATTTCTTAGGGATGGTGGGGGAAGTTCTATCACTAGAGATATATGGCAAATGAAGTAGCAGGTGTTTGGAAATTTAAGAAAGTAGAAGACTGTCCACTAGATCTCTGAGTCTGTCACAGCTCAATGATTTTTTGAAGTTGATCAAGAAAGAATACAAGGATCTTTGTCAAGGTTGCATAGCTGAACCCCTAAGGATTGACCAAATACATAGCAGTATGTCATTTATTGCAAAAATATTATAAATCACTGGGGGGATTTTGTTATTCATATTATTCATTTTTGTATAATATGGAGTAGTGCCACAGTGTCCCCAAACACATTTGTCTTCAGTAAGTCACAGAGAATGATACTAATCGTTCTCACTTATCTTCTCACTTACCTAAACAAATGAAAGGACAAAACTGCCACCTTGTCGGAATGTCAAGATCAAGGTTGCTTTAGCAAAGGAAAGTGAAATTTTATATTAAAAATTTTATATTAAAAAATGTCACTATGCAAGACTACTTCCGGTTGTGATGTAGAAGAATGGGATATATTGTCTTTACTCTTGTAATACTGGGAAAACACCAGATCAACTAAAAATAATCTTTAAAAAACTCATTATAGAGTATCAGATATAAAAATATCCAAGTAAGTCAAATTCCAGAGACAGATAAGAACTTCATAGCTGAGAGAGAGAAGAGACTGTTTTCATATCTGGGGCCAGTTGCCTAGTCTAGATTTGGATAGGTAGAGGGTGGAGCCTGAGATAGGAGAAACAAAAAGTTGTAAGGGGAAAAAATTCAAGCAGGAGCAGAAATTGATAAAATTAAAGTCAAACATAACAGAGAATTTACACCAATAGTTGATTTTCTTAAAAGAATAAAATTGATGAAACTCTGGTAAAATAGTTGAGGAGAAATGAGAAAAAATGTATTACTAATAGCATGAAAGTAATATGGAATACCACAATATTCCCCACATATATTTTAAAGTAAGAGAAGGTGTTATTATGGAACATACAGATTCAATGAACTATTTCCTAGACAAATCCAATTTACCAAAACTGACACAAGAAGAAATAGAATATATATTTGAATAGTCCCGTACCCAGTAAAGGACTTGAATCTAAAATTTAAAAGACAAACCAAAAAACCCCAGGAACCCAAGGTTTTAACATTTGAAAATCAATCAGTGTGATTCTCCAACTTGTCAGATTGTGTATAGGGGAAACCATATGGCTATTTGAATGAATACGTAACAAATATTTGGTAAAATGCAATAACAACCACATAACTGGGAAATTATAAAATAGAATTGGATTTTCCTAATTTGATAATGTGTGTCTATGACAAATCTGTACAAACTTTACAATTCATGATGCAATTTTAAAAACTTTCCCTCTTAGGATTGGGAACAGGACAGGATACCTTCTGTTACTATTTCTATTCAGTATTGTATTGCATTTTCCTATATGTTTGTCAAAGCCTATAAAATTATACAGCACAAAGTGTAAACCATAAGCTTTAGACCTTGATTAATAGCAGTGCCTCTTTGATTTGTCAATTGTAACAAATGTACCTTACTAATGTGAAATGTGAATAATAGGGGAAAATGTGTATGTGGGTGGATGGGGGTAATATATAAATCCCCTATATATTTTTTCACAATTATGCTAATATTTTATTACTTCAAAAGCACTATATGAGAAAATATAATTATGGCTCCCAAAAAGGAATGTTAGACTTGATACCAAGCTCACAGATTGTTTTTTTTCATTTATGCAACACATGTTTATTGAACATCCATATATACTAGGAATTATTCTAAGAGCTCCAAGTAGGATGATAAACAATTTAGAACTGGCTCTTTCCATTAGTGGTGCTCTTTTTATTTTTTATTTTTTATTTTTTTTTCATTTAAAAAATTTATTGAAGTATATCACTCATACATAAACAATAAGTGTATAGTAATAGTTGTGAACTTATAAAACAAACATGCATAACATCATACAGGGGTCCCATAAATCAACCTACCACACCTTGCATTGTTGTGAGACATTTGTTACAAATTATGAAAGAATATTGTCAAAATCTTACTATTGACTATAGTCCATATCTTACCTTTGGTGTATTTTCCCCCTGACCCATCCTATTATTATTTTTAAATATATTTTTACTATAGAAGTTATGAACTTACAGAACAATCATGCACATGTGCAGAATTCCCATACCACACCCCTCCATCAACATACCACACCATGGTGGAACAGCCATTACAGGCTAGGTGCTCTTTTCTTTTTTTTCTTTAACAAATCAATTTTATTGATACATCTTAGTAAAGCATAAATCCATCCAAAGTGTACAATCAATGGAATTCAGTATAATCACATAGCTGTGCATTCATCACTTCAATAATTTTTAGGGCATTTTCATTATTCAAGTAATAATAATTACTAAAAAACAAAATACCAACCAATTAAACAAAACTCATTACCTCTCAATCTCTCTATACTTTCCCTACTGTACATAGCTGCTATTCTGTATCCTTCTCTAGTGTATTTGTATTTATATTTTGTAAAAACAGTCCTATATATGCAACATCACCCATATTTGTATTATATATTATGTTTCACTGTTATACAGCCCTGTGTTACATTTTTTAGCTTTCTTTCTAGTAATATAAATGTCCTTAGGCTTTCCCTTTCAACCACTGTCATACTCATATAATGGCTCTGCTAGTCACAGAACCATGATGTGCTCTCACCATTTCCATTCATTTCCAAAGATTTACAAACAACCTTTTAACCAATTCAGCACTGATTAACCATCGGCTTTCCATTCTCAACCCATATTCTATTTTCTGGTGACCTATGCTCTAATTATTAACTCCATAAGTTTACATAATATATTTAGTTCAAAATAGTACAATCATACAGTATTTGTCCTTTTGTGTCTGGCTTGCTTTACTCAGTATAATGTCCTCCAGGTTTATCCATGTTGTCATATGCTTCATGACTTCATTTATTCTTACCACTGCATAATATTCCTTCGTATGTATACATCACAGTTTATCCATTCATCAGTTGATAGACTCCTGGGTTGTTTCCAACTTTTGGCTATTGTGAATAACACCACTATGAACATCAGTGTGCAGACGTCTGTTCGTGCCACTGCTCTCGGTTCTTATGGGTACATACCTAGCAACCGTATTGCCTGGTCCCATGGTAAGTCTGTATTCAACTTCCTTAGGAACTGCCAAACAGTCGCCCACAATGGCTGTATCATTCTGTATCCCCACCAACAGTGAATAAGCATTCCTCTCTCTCCACATCCTCTCCAACATTTACATTTTTCTGACGTTTAATAGTGGCCAGTCTAACAGGTGTGAAATGATATCTTGTAGTTTTGATTTGCATTTCCCTACTCACCAGTGATGCCTCGTGGGTTTTGATATGCTGTGTTTTCATGTTCATTTGTCTCAAGATATTTGCTGAATTGTCATTCAGTTTCTTCTTTGACCCACTGAATTTTCCCTTTTTCTATCCATTATTGACTTTCAGCTTCATTCCATTATGATCAGAGTAAGTGTTCTGTATAAATTCAATTTTTTAAAATTTATTGAGTCTTGCCTTGTGACCCAACATATGGTCTCTCCTGCAGAAGAATCCATGAGCCTAAAACTAATGTATATCCTCCTGTTTTGGGGTGCAGTGCTCTAGAGATGTCTGTTAAGTCTAGTTCATTTATCATGTTATTCAAGCTCACTGTCATTTTATTTATCCTCTATCCAATACTGAGAGTGGTGTATTGAACTCTTCAACTATTACTTTAGAGACATCTATTTCTCCCTTCAGTTTGCCAGTATGTGATTCATGTTTCTTGGGGCATTGAAGTCTGGTGCATAAATATTTAGTATAGTTATTTCTTCTTGGTGAGTTGCCCCTTTTATTAATATATAATGACCATCTTCATCCTTTATAACAGTTTTGCATTTAAAATCTATTTTTTTCTGATATTAATATTGCTACTCCAGCTCTTTTTTGGTTACTATTTGTATGGAATATCTTTCTCCAACCTTTCACTTTTAACCTGATTGTGTTCTTATGTCTGAGGTGAGTCTCTTGTGGACAGCATATATTTTTAAATACATTCTGTCTTTTGATTGGGGAGTTCAATCCATTAACATTCAATATTATTACTGTAAAGACATTTCCTACTTCATCCATTTTGTCCTTTGGCTTGCTGTTGTCATATTTTACTATTGCCTGTCTTTTTACTCTTAAGTTACCATTCCTAATAATCTTCATTTCTACACTCTTCTCCAAGTCTCTCACCCTTGTTTTCTCTTTCAGGCTGTAGCACTCCCTTTAATTTCTCTTGTAATTCTGGTCTTTTGTTGGTGAATTTACTCTGATGGCCAATTTCCCTCTCTTGCCTAGTGTTTTTTTTTTTTTTTTTTCCCACAGCTCTTCTTTGATATTTGGTTCAACCTATTCTCAGTCCTTAAAATTGCCCAGCTTGAGATATCAAAATTGGACCTGGGCCCACTAATCAGGTACATATTTTTTTTCCAGGAATTTGGGTTAAGAGACCCCTAAAAGCAGTTTTTTTCCTTGCAATTTCCAGACTGGCCAGGAGATGGTGCTTGTCAGAGCACCTTTCCATGGTTCAGTCTGTGCTTTCCTGTGTTTTGGTTTAGCCAGAGCCAAGATTCCAAGCCAGCTCTGCTAGCCAAACTCATTGAAGAGAAGCCCCCCGACACCTCTTCCCTTTTCCCTTAGAACAGCTAATAGGGAGGTAGATGTCTGTTCCCCTGTCAGTTGGCTGCAGTGAACCAGGGCTTTTACCCCTGCTTAATATCTTGTGGGGTGGAGGGGAGCCCTTCCCAGCTGCCACAGGGGTTTGGTAACTCATGTTTGTTGTTTTGGGTTCTTCCTCTCTCTGTCCCTCACCCTCCTGGGAGTTGTGTAGCACTGTCCTTGTCTGCTCATCCCCCAAGTAAGTCCCTTAGACAGCTTTTGGCCCTTTTCATGTTGTTTTTGTGTGAGTTGAGCCTTGCCTGCTTACTCAGATGCCATCTTCCCAGAACTCTTCCTCTGTATTTTTTATGTAACTTTTCTGTAATCTAAAACTTCTCTAAAAATAAAGTATATAATGGTTTACAAAAAAGAGAAAGAAATTAAAGGCATTAGATTTGAAAAGAAAGAAGTAAAATTGTCATTATTCATAGATGATGTGATTTGAGTATGTAGAAAGTCCAAACTATGGTAGACAGAATTTTTAAGTGAATTTTATAATTTTATAAATTATTGGATAAACTATCAATAATTTGTTTTTAAAATTTGTATTTCTATATACCAGTAACACACAATTAGCAAATTAAAATTTTAAAATGCCATTGATTATACTATAAAAAAACATGCAAAGAACCAGACTGTATTTAACAAAGTATAACAAGGCACCTAAAAAGAAAACTGGTAAACATTTATGATAATAATTATAGAAAGCTAAAATAAATTATGGGTATAACATTCAATGTTATAAAATGGTTGTTTTCAAAAAAAATACTAGGGTTCTAGATTTAATCAAACCCCTCAAAATTATTGGTAGGATTTGGCAAATTACTTTTAAAATTTAGCTGGATTTGCAAAGGGCCACGATTAGTCAAGGAAACCTTGAAGAAGAAAAAAGTTGGAGAAATTACTCTGTCAAATGGCATTAGTTAACAAAGTTACTGTAACAAATGCAACATGGTATTTGTGTTGCTATAAGACTATTAGATAGTTGGAATAAAATAGAGTCCAGAAATGGACCCACACTTATTATAGACAATGGATTAATGACAAAGTTTATACTTTGCATGACAAAGGAAAGTGTAAACTATTTTTATTATTATAAACAAAATTATAATAATATTGTTTTGTTTCATCAGTTGTAACAAAGGTACCACACTAATGTAAAATGTTAATAGGGAAAACTACGTGAGGAGGCCATATATGGGAACTCTGTACTTTCTGCATGAATTTTCTGTAAAACTACAACTGCTGTAATAAAAAACAATAAAAAATGTTACTAGGTCAATTGGATACCCAAAGGGAAAAAAATTGACCCCTAACTTAACATCATAACCCCAAATCAATTTTACATGACTCAGACTTTAATATGAAAGGGAAAATAATAAGGCCTGAAGAATAGATTAAGTGAAAATATCCTTTTGGACTTGGATAGGAAAACATTACATTTTAAAAGATGCAATAAAGCACTAATTGAAATGTGTGTTAATTGGAATATATTAAAATAATTTTTGTTTAATCAATGATCTCACAAAAAGTAGTGAAAGTCACAGAGTGGGGAGAAATTTTTATAACATGACCGAAGTGTCACATCCAAAAATCTATAAAGAACTCCTACAAATTAATATAAAGACAGATAATACACAACAAAAGAATGGGTAAGAGACTTGAACAAGTGCTCACAATGAGAGGATATCTGAATGGCCATTAATATAAGGAAAGATTTGCAGGCCCTTTGTCAGGAAAATGCAAATTAAAACCATAATGCAATATCATTGCATACCCACCATAATGGCTAAAATGAAAATCATGGGCAGTATTAAGTGTTTAAGAGGATGTGGATCAATTGAAATTCTGCTGCTGATGGGGATACGAGAGTACAACCACTTTGAAAAAGCATTTAGTCTTATCTACTAAATTTGAGCATATGCATCCCCAATTACTCAAACATTGCACACTGTTAGACATTCAACCAAAATGCTTATCCAAGTGTGTGAAAAAAATGCTAAAAGCACATTACCTTAATAGTCCAATTTAGAAATAACCCAAATGTCCATCAACCATAAAATGGACAGAAAAATGCATTGTTGTATATTATACATTCTAATACTCTACATCAATAGAAAGGAATGAACTATAGTTATATGCAGTAAGATGAATACATTTCTTTCAAACAAAATACTGAACAAGTTTATCTACTTATATATCTTGCCATGTGGTTCAGAAAGTCTTTGTTCTAAATGCCAAGACCTTTGCTTGCCCAGAGGAGTCTGTACTCTCTGTGCCGTTTCCATACCATCATGTCATTAGGGAAATTTACATTTTGTTTTGGAAATTTATTTACTTATTTCTAATTCGAAGAGCATCATTTATATACATCCTCCCATATGTTAGTATGTAAATAACTTAAGATGTGACATCAAAATACATTTTTAGGGGAGGTATTAATACTTTTGAGGCAAATGTTTATAACTGATAACCTAGTATTTGCATTTTTTAAGACATACTCTTTTAAAGATAAAAGATGATGACATGGCCTGAGATACAGGAAATAACTGTTTTCAAAGTTGTATTTCATGGAATAAGGTTACAAATTTCTTTACCTTATCAGATCATTTTTGGTGACTGAGCCAGGAAAATTGGCTGAAGGCTGTTTGACTGATAGTTTATAAACTAGTCTCGAGAGGGAATATGTCTGGCTATAGAAAAACCATAACATATTAGTTATATACCCGTATTATGGTCTCCTTAGCACTGATATGATCCAGTGGTAAACTCTTCAATTTATTTTGAGAGGAGCTTTCTCCTGTGGAAGTATTTCTGTATTGATGGAAAAAAAGGCCCTGACCTCTGCTTGAGAATAGCTTGCTCCGAAGGGGACATTGTGACATTTTTTTCAGTGAACCTTGAACAAAACTTGCTAAGTTTTGTTAGCAAGTGCTAAGGGCCCCTAAAACCATATTCTCTGCTCTGGTGGAAAATGACACTATTTTCAGTCTATTAGAAGAATAACAGATCATTTTTAAGAGATGCTGCTTTTGTGCTCTAAAGAATGTTCCTAATGGGTATACTTGGCTGACAGGACACAAATGTGTTCTCACTTTGCTGCACCTGCCGTCAATGAGTAAGTCAGATCCTATCTGGGTTCGATATCTTACAATGTATTGTAAAAGCACATAGAGTTAAAAAAAAAAAAAAAAGTACATAGAATTTTACAATTGAGTAAAATCCAAAAGTTTTACACAGATTACAGCCTCTCAGATGAGAAAGCCTAGAATTCTGACTAATATATAGTTTTAGAGTAGTAGATGGACAATAAATCTATTTTGAATGAATGGAGTTAAATCTCTTTGATAAGGAAAAACTAGTTACTATCTGAATTAGAAACAGATGCCAATTCTAGTTTTCTATTACATTGCGCTGTTATGTATAAGATTTTTTACTTTAGAACTCAGGTAACTAAGGCCAAAGAAACTTATTTTTTGTTGTTATATTTGTTTCCAGGAATATTCTTTGATAAAATTATTTAAAAGTGGTCATTCAATCCTTAGTTCTCCAACACACTTGGCAGGTCAGATTGAAGACTATGCTTTGCTTATAGTGCCCTAACAGCAAGCAGGATTGAAAAATGTGGCAGTTAAACCCAAATCACAAATTTCTGAGTTTCCAGAAGCCAGAACTGAGTCTGGGATTGCTAGTTGGGCAGTGTGGCTGATTTACTGTATAACTATAATTTAATCATATTTCAAATTATGTGTATTGCTAAATACTACTACTTTTAACATTACTATTATAATTATTACTACCATGCTACAATATCCAAATTTAGGAAAAGATTATTCTGCCTGGTTCAATCTCGTCTGAAGTATGAATAAGTCTTTGTATTGGAGGTCTTAATGATATCACCATCTATATGAATTTGTCTTTATCCATATTCTCTTTCCTTTCATAAACTACTTCTCTGCAGTGGAATACAGTGATTTGAGCAAATTGTTCTACAGGAAGCACATAAAAGAATCAAGAGTTAATGGGAATAGGAAGGCAAACACATGCTATTGGGAAATTGAATAATAAAATAGACATTTGGATGATTGCAACAGATGGGTTTGATGTGAAACAACAGTGTCAATGTAGAGACTTGTATTTTTGCAAACCGTAGATAGAAATGTATTTATTTATCTAAAACAATCCATTTATATGTAGATAGACACAGGTGCACTGAATTTTATTTTATTTTTCAATACTGTATTTACAACAGCCTAATTTGTATGTCTATTTGAAAATAAGCACAGTTATAAAACAGGGTATGACATATGTGGTAAATAATCATTACAAAAGTATTGATAAATTTATAGACATTTGTATGTTTTCAAAAAGTTTTACACACACGCACACAGCTTATGTCCTATAACTTCAAAAGTAAATGATGGCCAGAATCTCTGTGTGCAAGGGTTTGTGATGCTTCATCAGCAGGTGAGCCTCGACTCTGGAGGATCAGTGAAGAAAAGCTGGACCTGGCCATCACTGCAAAGCCTGCTTGTCTCTGGCCCACTCGTTAGGGTTTTGTCTTCCTGACACTGTCCCTGACTTTAATCTGGGACTCATATTGACCTTCATCTTCTGTTTACTCCCTCCTAACTCCTTGTCTTGCCCTGAGCCACTTGCAGTCCCATTTCTGCTTCAGGGGAACTTATGAATCTGCACTTTATTGTTCATTCCTAATTTTCTGGAGGATCCCTATGGAAGGTCAACTTGGCAATGAAGGCATGAGAAGATCTTAAGTAACGCTTGTCATCTGTCAGGTTGAGCTAGAACTTGACCTTCTTGGGACATTTACCTTCAGCTCTTCTGAACCCCAGTTGGCTGTCTTGTATGTAGCCAGACAACTTGCCAGGAGAGGAGGGGCACTGTGGACACCCGGGAAGAGCCCCATGTTCAAGTCCCCCCACCACACACCATGGTAGCCTTCACTCCTCTTTTGCTTATTGGGTTATTGGTCAGAAAGGTGATTCAGTGACCACAAAAACATGACCACTAAACCTATTTCACTTCTAATGTGCTTTGATTTTACATCGGGATGTAATTATATTAAAGTTGAAATCAGAAGAATAAACTGATGAGCCGTCATATTCTCCAGGGATGCAGTAAAATGGTCTGACTGCTTCCTGCTGTGTTCTTCCTATTTCAGAGAAACCTGGCAATGTTGGACCCTCAAATCATCCTGGTGGTGGAGTTGGCCAACTCTAGGCATCAAAGTTAGACGTTAGTAAGACTGGAATTTTCTGGTTAGTGTGACCCTCTCTCTTATCCTAGCTCGTTAGACTTGGGAATATGCTTAAAAATATGTCAGATCTATCATTCATTAATCAATACAACAAAACAACTTGAGTGCTTATTATCCATTATGTGCCATGCTATCCCCACCCTAATGGAGCTTACATTCTTGTCAGGAGACAAATAAAATCATTGTGATTCCTGGTAAATGCTATGAAGGAAACAAAAGGTTGAAAAAGAGAACATATTTGCAAAAAGACATACATTAGATGACATGAATAGGGAAGACCTCTGGGAGGTGATATTTGAGATAAAAGATGAAAAAAATAAAGAATGAAAAGGATCTAACTTGTCTGTTAGTTAATGGTAGAATATTCCAGTAAGAAATACCATGTGCAAAGGGCCTGGTGTAAAAATGCTGAGGTGTTCAAGATATCGAAAAAGGCTAGTGTGTTTTAGAGCATATGCAATATAGAGAGGGAGAGTGATATAAAGGGATGTTGGAAAGAAAGTTTGGGACCAGGTCTCAAAGGACCATAGTAAGGCCCTTATATTAATGCATAACAGGAAGCAATATGAGTGTTTTAAAGAGGGAAGTGAAATTTTAAGATTATTTCTGCTGAGATGTGGAGAACGGATTGGAAGGGGCAAGAATAGAAGCAGAAAGGCCACTTATGAGGCTGTTGCAGTAATTCAGGTGAACTAGGATGATGGCCAGAAAAGAAGTGGTGGCCATAAAGCTGGAGAACCAAGTATATGGATTCAAGAAATATTTTAATGATTGAATTAACTGGACTTGTAGACAAAGTAGACTTCTTGTGGAGGTTCCTGGTATGAGCAAATGAATGAAAGGTAGTGCTATTTACTCTCCTGGGGAGGATTTGAAGGGAAATAGACTTTGGAGGTGTGGTGATAGAATTTGCTAATGTTCCCCAAAGTCTAGTTTCCCCAGTAATAGAGGGCCCTGATCTTAACTTGGTTCATGGCCACCCAAAATAGAAATTATATTTTCCAATTTTGTTTTTTGTAGCTAGAGCTCACCAAATTACTGTGTCTTGGACAATAGAATTTGAATGGGAAACTTACTACTTCGTGTTAAGTGTATTTAAAGGGAAGAGACTCATCTTTCCTTCTTTCTACTGGCTGGAATATGGATAAAATGCAGGAGCTGGAGCAGCCATCTTGGGCACTGAAGTTGAAATGATCTGTTCAGTGTGTTAGAACATCAAGTTAAAGTGTTTTGGAATACCAGCCTTGAACTAGTTGCTTACACACTTCCTTGATGTGGAAAAAGGAACAGTTTGTCTTTTAAAAATAATTGCTATCTGGCATTTTGGTCACTCACATATGACCTTAAAACTAGCAGATAAAAGAAGTCATGCTATAGTCACTTTGAGAGAGCTATGAGATTTCCACACGGAGATGTATGGTCTGCTCTTGGGTATGCAAGTCTGGACCTCAAAGGAAACATATACATGGGATGGAGATTTGACTGTGAGACCCACTGTATAGTGACCAAATTAAATCAGTGGTAATGGATGGGATATAAATGGCAAAGGAGGAATAGAGGACTCAACAGTGATCCCTAAGCAACTCAAATAATTCAAGGTGGGAGAAAGGAGAGAGGATGGATGTTAAGAAGGGATATCCAATTATGTAGGAGAAAAAAAAAAACCAAGTAAGAATCATAACACAGAGTCAAGAGAGTCTAAAAACTAAGGGGATCAATTTACCCTGTTGAATTCTGTTATCAAGTACACTGATGAGCAAGGACTGCCCACTGGATTTGGAAATACAGAGGTTACTGGTAATCCTAATGAGTAGAGTCAGAGGAGAACTGGGGTCCTATCCTGACTGGGGTAGGTTGGGAGTAAGAAGTTGGAGGAACCTATAGAAATAACTTTACTTGAGATGTCTTGTTGTGAAGGGAAACAAAGAAACGAGACAGAGCTCTAGGGATATTTGGGGCAAATATATTTTAGGTTAATTTAATTTAGTTTTATTTTTATGTAATAGAAACCTATGCAAATTTGTTTGCTGAAGGAAATAAACCAGGTGTGAGAGAGAGAGAGGTGATAACCACAGGAATGAAGGGTTTGGGGTGGGGCCTGGGAGATGGTTTCTAGGCATTAAGTAGAAGAATTTGCTTCTGTGTGGGATAAAACACACTTAGTCCTTTCTAGCAGGAGGGAAGAAGGAGCCAGATTCAAGGAGAGGAAAAGAAATAGATTTGTTGGTGGAAAATTGAGTGTATTCATGTATGTTTTACTTTGATTTTCTCAATGAAATATAAGGCAAGAAAAATCAGCTGTGGGGGAGGATAAAAGAAAGTGTTTTGAGGGATAAGAGAATGTATGAAGTTGTCCTTTAACCAGTGGGCAGGCAAACATCTGAGAAAATAACAGGTTAGTGAGTAGTATCCTTGCCTTTTTAAGACTTGAAAATATGGATGTGAAGGAAACACAATCAGTTGGGCTGTGGTTTGAGGTTCTGTGTAGTTATTGGGGCTCAACTAAAACCCTGTGGTTATTCCCAGGGGGAGTGAAAGAGGGAGTGAAGGGCATAAAGTTGAAGGTATTTAAAGGGGATGATCACCATGATGGACCAATGAAAGACTGGACAAGGAGTGATGTTAATCAAGGTGAGGCTAATGGAAGTGGGAATTCCATGGGGACAATGGAGTGGAGATCTCAGGTGGTCTTATAGTTGAACTACTGATGAGGGGATACTTGGTCAAGTGAATTGCAGGCATGGGAGGTGGTGTGGGCAGATAGTGGTGGCATAAAATCCAGTTTCCAGGGGTGGCATAGGAGAGTACACAGTCTGAGATGCTAGCAAGGGAGGTGGACATTTGAGGATAAGGAGATCAAAGAACTAAAAGTATAAGATGTTATCTCATCAATCTAGACAACATAGTCATGAGAAACTGGCAAGAAGTTGGGGGAAAGAGGAGGACTCTGAGTCAGGACCTAAAGTGCTTAATAATGAGGAATGCCCAAATAAAGGGAAGAGCAATGTGGAATTCCGGGAGGGATAGGATGGTGTAGGCAGAGGGAGTGAGTCCCTGGGATCTGAGGAAAGGGGGCTGTGGAGTGGACAAGGCCTGCGCAGCCCAGAGGACCCTTAAAGCCCCACTGGACTGAGGGCTACAGAGTGCTTGAGAAGAAGACAGTCCCTGGTAGAAAGGGCTGCAGAGGAGTCCCAAGGAGAGCTGGGTAAGAGAAAACAGGTGAAGGTAGCAATTTATAAATAGGTCAAGATTGAAGACAGTTTGCTGATGACCCTCAGGAATTGAGTTAGATTAGCTCATGACCTTCCTTCTCAGGCAATGCTTGACCACCAAGTTGAAAACAAAGGGCCACGCCCATTTCATTAGGTGCCTCTTAAGCAAATAAGAATTCTGCTTTCTAAACTGGTCCCTGGCCCCTTCATAAACAGTTGGGTGGTAAACATGCATATATTGTTAATAACTTTTAGAAAACAACCTTCCCCACACCCTCTGAAAAATAAACTCAGAGAAATTACTCCCACACTGAGATCAACAACTTCTGTAAGCATCCAATAGCCCCCAAGGCCTTCTGAATTCTCTTCTCACCAAGCTCTGATTCCACCGCAGAAGCCGTCTATTGTGATCTGCCGGTCACTGGCAGTCTGGTAGGTCAGTCATTAAATTACATTTCCAAGTCCGAAGAATTAACTCAGTTTTCCTAATTGGAAATGGATCCAAGCCTGAAATACTTGACCTCAACTATGGGGCCAATGGCATCTTGAGGACTCATTGAGCCACTTGCAACATAAATGCTTTGGAAAATAAACCGAAGGGCAGAGCAAACAAGAAGTGCATTGTGACACTGGTTGGGAAAAATGCACTGATTTTTTTTTTTAAATGGTTAGAGCAATACTCTGAATCAACACTTTGTAATTAAATTCTTTTGGTGAAGCCAAGAAAGAGAAATAAAAAAAAAAAAAAAAAAAGGAAGTAGCAGAGCCTCAGTGTTAAGAATTAAATGTAAAATTTTCTAGCATTTCCTTTAATCAGTAGCTATAGTCGAACATTACCCTGTGAATCTGTTTGTGTTATGTATATGATCATTGACATGGGGGCAGTAACTTAAAGCTAAAACTAAATATATTCATTATAACCTAATTATCACTCCCCCCCCCATAACTAAGGTAACCTGGGATAGGAAATTAGCGCTGACGATATGTCAAGCAAAGAAAACCATAAAATTTATGTGTGAAGCAGGGAGAGGCGTTTGAAGAGGCTGATATCTTTATATTACTATAAACTTGTTTACTCCATTAGAAATGGTCAGTTGCTCAGTAGATGTAATATAGATCTTTAAAAAATAAAGATCACATTTCTTAGGGTTAGTGTATAAAGATGCACAAGACTTTGAATCTGTTTCACTTATCTTCTACCTTCATGCCACAAAGAACATTTCACATAAAAGAAAAAAAAATCCATTAAAAAAACAGTAGCTCTTTGACTAGCTTCTAGTCACTGTTCAAACAGGAGTCGGGATATGAACCAGGTCTTTTTGGCTGTCTAAAGCCTATGCATATTTCTTCTAGCACAATAGAGGGTCTCACGATCCCTCACACAGTTGTTCATCTTCATATCTTGACATTCTAAAGTCTGCGTACAAAGTTCTTCCCTCGTTTGGTGAACCTTCATTTTTATGCTTCCAGGTACCAGGCACATCTTGAATGTAACTTTTTCCATAGGACCTTCTCTGCTCTTCCTGATCTTGGCAGTTTTGTGCTCACTCCTCTGGGCTGCCTGAGTAGCATTTGGAATATTCTGTTAGTGCTGCACTTACCACTTTATCACATTAGCCCATTAGCTGATCATTAATTGTGTCCCCAAGTATGTACACACACACACACACACACACAGATGGTTTCATTTTACATTACAAACGCAAATTGTAAAAAAAACTATTTGATACAGGAAGAGTCATGAAAAATTTTAAAAAGGAACATGCATATGCCTTGGTAGGATATGGCATTTTTCATCATTCTACAGGTAGAGTCAATACAATAAATCATTTGATTCTCTTGACAGTAGAAACTCAAGGCAGACTTTTTGAGTGAAAAACATTTGGGAGAAATCACTCCCATTTCAAATCTGTTATACCCAGATGAAAAAGAATATGCATATTTGGAACCAAAATGTCATGTTTGTGAGGAATACAAATATGAAAATATTTTTACACATTTCTGGTTTTGTCTTGAATCACATGTGAATTGAGATTCATTAATTTCTTAGATATAATCTTCACTTTTACAAATCAACTGTTTCAAAAGGTTTATTTCAGTTCTCTTACTTGGTGGTCATTTTCTAAAACGAAGCAACAACTTTTAATCATTTCAAATGATCCCTTACCCAGTGATGGATAGAGAATAATCAGTTCCTTCGTACTCAAACGGTACACAACTCAGCAAAATTACAAATTACTGACTGTCATGGTCTTATGATTCACCCATAAGTATTAAATCACACATGAGTATTAAATCTATAAATTTCAAGGTACTATTGTTAGCTCTTTAATTCTTAAGAGGGTGAAGAACAAATTTCTCTTACTATACAGCTACTGAGTCCAGGAAAAGCCCTAGTAGTCAGATATATGTCTTTCATAAGTGAAAATTGAAAGCTGAGCTTAAATACGTATTGTGTTCTACCTCCAAGTTGAACAGGAGCTTTTTAATGCAAAGCATTTATAGTTGTAACACCATCCTGTTGTGATGGGAACTCAAAGTTAATGTTACTGCAAATGTAGGGAAAAAGAGAGGTTTATTGTTGCCTGAAGCTTTGGAAATAAATTTAGAGCAATCTCAAAGGAAGCCCTTCCTACCAATGACCTGCTCTCTTTGTACTCTTTGCTGTTTCTATTTCAAGACTCTATTTTGTTATGGTTGAGAGCCAGACCAAATCTGATCAACATGGGTTTCTCAAGAGAATGTGGGTGGGCTTTTTATCTTTGAAATTGTTCAGTTTATCTTTAATTTTAACTGTCTCTCAGTAATTAGTTTGATGCTTTTACAGAAAGTAATCCTCAATACTCTATTAATGGAAAAAAACTGATAGAAAAAAGGAAAGATAATGAAAAATTGCTGTTAATTTTCTCATTTTAAGTGTACAAAGTGATACATTTTACTGTAAATTTGTTATCTGTGGGAATATGGAAACAAACAAACAAACAAACAAACAAAAATAACCAATGAAAATGATGCCTAAGTATAGCACAGTCTTATATGCCTGGAAAAATGTGATCGTATGACTGATGAATGTTTAAAAGCAATTTTTTTATTATTCTTGCCACATCAACAATTGTGCAAACTGCACGTTGGGTGTGTATATCTAACAAGAGGTAAAATATTAATTTATGAATAGCTACAATGAAATTTATGGTTTTTAAATTAATATAATTGTTTTGAAAGTAATAAAAATGATTTTCCTTTTGTTGCCCTTTTAAACAATTATTTGGATAAGGATTTGTGCTGTTCTTTGTGGAGGTCAACAATTCACAGGGAAAGTATCACCTGCCTCAGGTCGCCAAACTCAATTCTGGTGGTGTGGAGGGGGATGTCCAATCTTTAACAAAGGAAGCCATCTTGTTCAGGACTTTTTCAACACCCTTGTTGGATTCCTAGGAATTGTGGGGTTCCTCAAAGTCACCCTGGTAGAGCTAAGGGCAGAGGAAATGATCAGATTTTCCTTACACCTTGTCAACCACAGCAGCGTCTATATAATTTCTTTGTTCATAGTCTGGATAAGGTTATATTTACAGAAAGCTTCAGTAGGAAAATGGAGTTTGAAAATTGTTGATCAAGTACAAAATGTTCAATTTATTCATGAGGAAACTAGAGTACAAGGAGGTTATATATACAAAAAAATGTTCTGTTACAAGCAAATCTATGGCAGAATAATAACCAGATATCTACTTGTATACTTGTTTTTTCCATCTTCTCCTGCCCCACTTCTCCCTATCTCTTCCTCCTCATTCCCTCCATTGTTCTCCTCCTGCCTACCTTCTTGGCATTCAATCATCAAATATTAGATAAACACATCCTATTTGATATGCACCTTGCTTGACACAGAGGGCACTGAAACCTAGTGTGAAAAGACACGCAACAACAAAGCAATATGGTGAATGCTGTAGCAGAAGTAGGAAGAGACCTTAGGAGCACCGATGGCTAGATTACTGCAAGATAAGCATTGACCTCTTCCCACTCACAGTACAGTGTATACACATTTCAATTCTACAATCAGATTTGCTTTTTACCACTGATTAACTGTATGATCTTTGGTAAGTTCCTTAATGTGGGTGGATTCATATTTCTTAGAGAAGGGAGATGCAATCAAACAAGTACCCCATGGTAGATGTCCATGGGGACATCTACCTACCCATTCTGCTGCTGCTTTGGTGATGGAAGAACATTCCTGTTCCCCTCTGAGGCTAGCCCTACTACTGGAGGTCTTGATTTAATAACCTTTCCCCACACAAGAATTGTACGCCTTCATTCATCTCTCTTCTCTCCTGAATTGTTTCTTTGTTTCTACTGGTTCATTCCTGTTAGCTAAAATGCCTTAATAGCATTCATTCTAAAGCTCTTAAACCTATATCTCTCTCCAGCTACTGCCCATTTCTCTGCTCCTCCTCACAGCAATATTCCTTATAATGTTACTTTAAATGTAAGATTATAGTCTTCGTTTCCTCGCTTCACATTTTCTTCTTAACTCTAAGTATACCAGGAGAAACAGTCAACATCATTTATCTTTGGGGTCCAGTGGACTCTCATCATTTATTTAAAATACTTTAAGTTATGTTTAAAAGTAATTTAAAGAAATAAGAATGATGTGATAATGAAAAACAACTTTATTCAAAAATTTAATATTCATTAAACATAGCATCTCTCTATATCAAATAATTTTTTGGTACATGCACTTCATAAAAGATAAAATAATGTTGCCACTTGTTCTTTTAGCAAAACAAAAAGTTATGGCTATATATATATATATATATCATAGCATTTCCCATTTTAAGTAGATAATTTAGTGTCATTAATTATATTCGCAATATTGTGTAATCACTACCACTATCTATTTTCAATTTTTCTCATCACCCCAAACAGAAACTCTGTATCCATTAAGCAATAACACCCCATTCTTCCTCCCCCACCTTCCTGATCCTCCCACCCTCTGGTAACATCTTATCTATTTTCTGTCTCTATGAATTTGCCTATTGTAGATATTTCATATAAGTGGAATCATACAATATTTGTCCTTTTGTGTCTGGTTTATTTCACTTAGCACTCAAGGTTCATTCATGGTGTATTGTGTAACAGAATTCTGTTCCTTTATATGGCCAAATAATATTTCATTGTATGTACATACCACATCTTGTTTATACATTCATATATTGATGGACATTTGGATTATTTTCATCTTTTGGCTATTGAGAATTCTGCTATTACCATTGGCATACAAGAATCTGTTCGAGTCACTATCAGTTCTTTTGGGTGTATGCGTAGGAATGGACTTGCTGGGTCTTATGGCACTTCTATGTTTAACGTTACGAAGAATCGCAAAACTGTTGTCCACAGTGCTGCACCATTATACATGCCCACCAGAAATGCAGGCATTTCTCCAGACCCTTTTCAATACTTATTGTTTTAGTTTTCTAGGCTGCTTAAGCAAATACCATGAAATGCAATGGGTTAAACAATGGAAATTTATCTGCTCATGGTTTGAGGCTGGGAAAAAATCCAAATCAAAGTGTCATCAAGGTGATGCTCTTTTCTGGAAGACTGTGTCCTGGGGCTGGCTGCTGGCAATCTTTGGTCTTTAGCTTGTCACATGGCAAGGCACACGGTGACATCTCCTGGTCTCTCCCTTCTCTTCCAGATTCCATTGATGTTCAGCTTCTTGCTTTCTGTAGCTTTTTCTCTCTCCATCTGAATTTCATTCTGCTTATAAAGGACTCCAGTAATAGGATTAAGAACCATCCTTATTGGGCTGTGTATTAGTCAGCCAAAGGGGTGCTGATGCAAAGCACCAGAACTTCTGTTAGCTTTTATAAAGGGTATTTATTTGGGGTAGAAGCTTACAGTCACAAGGCCCTAAAGAGTCCAACTCAAGGTACCATAAGAGGTAATTTCTCACTCAAGGTCTGTTGCCATGTGTTGATGCAAGATGGTGGGCAATGTCTGTGAGGGTTCAGTCTTCCTCCATCCTCTTAAGGCTCTGTGATCCCAGCTTCTTCAGAACTCAGCTGTAGGCTGGCATAAGGCTTGTCTTTCTCCCCAGGGCTTGTTTCTTTCTGAGCTCAGCTGCTCTGGTCTCTCCACAAGCTCAGGTGCAGAAATCTCTTCCCAGGGCATCTGCAGTCTATAGAGCACTCTCTCTTTCCATGTATCTTCTTCTGTGTATTTACTTCCCTGGGCTCCAGCATCAAAACTAACACACTCTCCTCTGCTGTGCAGTTTCCTCTGTGAGTCCCAACCCACCAAAGGGGTGGGGACTCAACATCCTACTGATGTGGCCGAATCAAACCCTAATCATAATTTAATCAAGTAAAAGTGAAACCTCTGAATTTAATACAATCTAATATTCCCAGAGGAACAGACCAGTTTACAAACACCATCCATCTATTTTTGGAATTCATAAACAATACCAGACTGTCACAGGCTGGGACATACCTTAACTGAAGTAGCCTCATCAAAAGGTCCTACTTACAACAGATTTACACCCACAGGACGGATTAAGTTTAGGAAGACGTTTTGGGTACATAGCTCCAAATCACCACAACTTCTAAGATGGATGCCATGTACACATTTTAAAATTACAATAAAATGTTTTTTTTTTTTTTTTTTGGTATACCCTAGTTTCAAGCCAGCACATGTATTTTCTGTTTGTTTTTTTAAATTATAGCCATCCTAGTAGGTATGAGTTGGTATCTCTTTGTGGTTTTGATTTACTGATGATGTTGAACATCTTTTCATGTGCTTATTGGTCATTTGTTTATCTTCTTTGGAGAAATGTCTATTTAAATCCTTTTTTGGAAAAATTGGATTGCTTATCTTTTTGTTATTGAGTTGTGGTCCAGGTTTTTATCACAAGCAAAAACTTGTGTGAAGTCCTTCCTTTTAAAGGAATAACTGCATGAGAACACTATATTTCCTTTTTGTTTTTAGAAGTTTATTGTTCATATATTGATTCTTGAATTTCAGAAAATTCATCTAAAAGATACCATCATCTGAAGTCTCATGGTCTGATATTTCAATTATGCAATCAGTTTTACTTATCATTATTAGAGTCTAGAGTGCTGTTATATGTCTTTTTGTCTTCTTCTCATTTGTCTAATAATTGAGAAATGTTTTGTGTCTCCCTCCCCTGCCTCCTGAGATGGCCCCCTCGTCTATTTGCTCATTGCTTTGCTCATTGTTTTTGCTCATAGTTTATGCTCATTGCCGGCTCATTGTTTTTTGCTCATTGTGTGCTCATTGTTGTTTTTTAGGAGGCACCAGGAACAGAATCCAGGACCTCCCATGTGGGAGGCAAGTGCTCAACTGCTTGAGCCACATCTGCTCCCTGCTCGTTTTTGTTTTTGCTCATCTGCTCATTGTCTTGTTCATTGTTTTTGCTTGTTGTCTTGCCTGTTATTCTTTTTTTTGCTTGTTATCTACTCGTTGTTTTTGCGCAATGTCTGCTCATTGTTTGTCATCTTTAGGAGGCACTAGGAACCGAACCTGGGACTTCCCATGTGGGATGTGGGCACTCAACTGCTTGAGCCACATCTGCTCCCATTTTGTGTCTTTTCTTTGCCATGATGGATGGGGAAAAATCCAAATTCTCAACTATGCTCAATAAAAGCTAAAACCAGTCTACAAATATAGTTTTCCAGTCTTTTTAATACCTTTTTGAAAGTTGAAGCCATATTTTGGGCTACATTAAAAGAAATTTGAATAATGATCATTTATTTCACTATTGCCTTGTCTTTTTAGGTGAGTCTATCACCCTTCTATTTTCTTTTTCTTTCAGTCTTTTTTAAAAGCAGAGTTGGTAATAATTGTTGAATAATTATGAGTGATGATGAAATCAATTCTAGGATGATGAAATAGCAAAATATTTCAAGAGAGAGGAAACATGAGATCACTAAGATCCCATTGTGATCTTAGATTTACAAAAGGATACAATGGATCCATGTGGTAATTCAAGATAGAATGTGTTTATTCTATTAAAATGAGTTCTCTTTCTCTTTGTTTATTTGAAAGACCTCTAAGAAAGAATAAAATAATGAAATATCAATCCTAATCAATAGTTAGTACTGCTCAAAATGAAAATAAAATATAAAAATGTCATCCATTTGATTCATTTGCCCCTGATTGTATACTGATGCTTCACCTGCTCTTAGCAAGTTTTCTACCCCCAAAGTCCATGAAATAATGTTTTTAAGGTCATTAATAACTTAAGTGTTGACAAAACATGTAGTCTATTTTGAGTTCTCATTGTACTAAGTCTGTTCAATGTTCTACATAGTTGATTTCACCTTCCTCTTGAAACCCTATTCAGTATAGCTTTAAAAATCACACCTAGTAGTTTTTTCTACCACACCTTCTGCTCCTTCGTGATCTCCTACTCTTCCTTCTCATCCAATCTCCTGAACATTGGAAGTCCCATGGTCTCCTCAGTCTTCCTCTCTATGTACTCTTGTAGATTATCTCATCCAATACTATCTCTGGATTAATGAGTCTCCATTTATGTGTATCATATTTCAGATGATCCAAGCTGAACTATTGGGCACTCTGCCTCCAAATTCACTTCCCTAATCCCCATGTCTTCCCCTCAGCAGATGTCACTGCTAACCACATATTTCTTGATACAAAGACTTTTGAATCATCCTTGATTTTTGAATAGCATATTCTACATATTAATCTCCAAAATATATTTTAAATATAACTTTTTTACCATCTTCTCTATAGTACCTAGTCTCAGCCACCATCATCAGTCACCTGGACCACTGTGCCAGTCTTTTCAATAGTCGTCAAACTTGCTCTCTCTAACGCAATTTCCAGTCAGCAGCTAGAGAATTTTCTAAAGACATTCTTATATCACATTACTCTCCTGTTTAAAACCATTCAGTAGCTTCCCATTGCAACCAGAATAAAATCCAAACTTTAGATTATCTAGCTCCTACCTACCTCTCTCTTGTTCTACTTTACTATCATTCTCCTCACTAGGCACATTGACCTTCTTTCTGTCCCTCATATGCTCAGAACATTTTTTATCTTTATTCCTCATCAAAGAAAGAATACTACAAGAGTCATCCTCCATTTGGGCCCCAAATTGTGAGTCTTCTTTTCCCAGATGGTGATATCTCCACTTCCTAGGACAGTGGTTGGAGAAAATATCTTCACTAATCCATAGCACCATTCCTCTTTCTTGGGAAATAGAGTTTGGGAGGGGTGTGGCCTGCTATAGGTTCTGTACTAATTATCTAAGATATAAATGGAAACACTTGTGGTACTTACAGAGTCAGAATTCAAAAAAAGACAGATAACATTCATTGTTGGTTATGGGAACCAGAGGCCTGCTTTCTCAAGAAGCTTTACCAGCAGGGAAAATAAAACGTATTAAATATACACAGTGTTTTAAAATCATTTTGGCCATGATATATAGTGAGAAATATATTTTTCTGTGTTGTCTCAAACACATATGCATATATATATGTGTACACTTGAAACAAAAAAATTCACAAAACTATACTTAGTCTTACTACAAGTGATGCTCTCTGACATTTTCTATTTTATTCTATTTTAATTCTATTTAACAATGAATTCTTCTTATAATCAATGAATTGATTTCATAATCCATTATTAGTCACAATTTGCAGTTTGAAAAACACCAATATAGATGTCTAAAAGGGTGGAACAAAGAAGATCCAAATTGAATAGGGGCAAGAAGTACTCTAAAAGTGTTTCTTAGAGAGTGTTTTAGTCAGCCAAAGGGGTGCTGCTGCAAAGTACCAGAAATCTGTTGGTTTTTATAAAGGGTATTTATTTGGGAGTGAAAGCTTACAGTTACAGGACCCTAAAGAGTCTAACTCAAGGTACCATAAGAGGTACTTCCTCACCCAAGTCAGTTACCACGTGTTGAAGTAATATGGCGGGCCTGGTCTCTCCTTCCTTATTCCTCTAAGGCTTCCTGGTCCCAGCTTCTTCTGATCTCAGCTGTAGGCTGGCATAGGGCTTGTCTCTCAGGGCTTCTCAGCGGCTCTGTTCTCTTCACAAGGTCAGCAGTAAACTCTCAGGTGAATGACTCATCTCTCCCTGGGGCTCCAGGATCAAAATTGGCAAAGTTCACTCTTCTTCTGTATCTTCTGTGCAGCTTCTTGAGCAAGTGTCTGTTTACTTCAGCCCACCAAGGGGGCGGGGACTTAACCTGAGTTACACCCTACTGATGTGGTCAAATCAGAGCCCTAATATTAACATAATTTAATCAAAGACATTTCAGCTGACTCTAATACAATCAAAGGGTATCATGCCCAGAGGAATGGACCAGTTTACAAACAATCCTTCTTGGAATTCATAAATAATATCAAACTGCTACAGAGGGATTTGTATCTCCTGGGAAACAGACAGTGTCCACAATTTTGAAAACAGAATTCAATGTATTTTCTGTGCTATATTGAAAAACAGGTTTATCAAAAGACCTTGGAGTGAGAAGAAAATGCATAGGTGATAGAATGATTGAAGTAATGGGAGACATCTATAGTAATTGCTATAGAATTCACATGCCATGCTTAATTCCTATTAATTTAAAACTAATTCATAATTCAAGACAAAACCAAATTTCAATTTATGTCCCCAGAAGTTATAACAATTCTGTAAACATTTATGTGTTATATATTTATGGAATGCTGCTAAACTCACTTTTTATTTGCGGGAGTAGTTATAATAATGATTACTATTTTTAGTATATAATCTTGGATCCTAAGCATTGCTAAAGTATTAACTCTGTGATTTGATGAAGAAAATAGCAATAATGTCAATAATGATAGCAATAATAATAATAGCTAACATTTATTGAGTGTCTTCCACCCTCAACACCCATTTTGGAATTTTCTCTTATGAGCTGGAGTTACTACTGAGTGTGGAATGTAACTTTCATGTGAATATTTGCTCCACTCACACATTGGATTGTCTTACATTTAATAGGTTTTCTACAAATGATGATTGAAGTAATATAGTGGGAAAAAACTGAAATACTGACTGAAACACTTTAACACTAACGATTATGCTAGGTGAAATAATGAACCAATTTTAATAGCCCATATGTGGCAGTTTTAACTTTTCTGTATCACAGGGGGTTTGGAGTTGTTTTGTTTTATTTTCATGTCTTTATCATGGTCTAGGAGAATGGGCTGATTTTCAATATTTGCTATATCCCCCCTTCACATTCAGTTTGTGATGTGTATGTGTTACAGTCACACTTTTAGTAAAATCTCCTTTTAGACAGCATAGAATGAAAGTAGCTTTATGGAGACTGTATTTCTTGCCAGCTAGAAAGAGAGTTCCTTGTGGGAGAGCCAGAGTACAAACTGGTTTCAACAAGGATCCTTCAAGGAAGAGGCTGAGCATCTGGGGCTGAGATCCCCCCATACTCAAGCCTCCAGGTGGAGGGAAGCTCTTTGCATGAATGATTGTAGAGAAATTTGGTTTTCAGGGGAGAAAACCTAGAGCAAGTCAGATGGGCTTATGAGTCAGGGCTCAAGTGGGGAAAGAGGAGACAAGACTTGTGGAGGCTTGGCCCAGAAGGGTAGTTGGAGAATTATTTAAGGGGATTTCTAGTTCTTTCCTGCAGAATATAGTCTCAATCACCTCTCTCTGAGGATATATGATAAATCTCACATTGCCCACCGTTGTTTTTGTCTGAATTTGTTCCTTCGAAGATTTCAGGGGAAGAGGGCATAGGGAAGATTTCAGGGGAAGAGGGCATAGCCAACTCCTAACGTCCAGGAGCAACGCCTGTTATCCGGAGTCACACGACAGGCACAATAATCCCAATGTCTCCTCCTTTACCAGAACGCAACTGGGTTCTTTCTCCAGAGATGGGTACAGATCAGCTAAGATATATCCCCCAGTACTAAGGCTGTGCCTGCCATCCTTTATTTTAACAGCCAGGAATTTGGACCCTTTGAATTGTTTTGTCTTTCTTTTAATTCATCATCATTCAGGTATCAAAGAGCCTAGGTTTAAATCTCAACTCTCTCCTTAACAAATTAAAGATAATTTAGGCCAACTCTAAAGTTAAATTTCTTAATCTGTAATAATTTGAGGGGAGGGATAATAATATCTGCATAGAGTTTTTCAAATATTAAATTTAAAAATGCATGCCAAAGGGAGCCACTGTGGCTCAGTGGTTGAACACTGGCCTCCCACATACGAAGTTCAATCTCTAGTCCTGGTATCTCAGGGGAAAAAAAAAAAAAAGCATGCCAAGACACCAGTCATGTAGGAGGTGCTTAATATAGGTGAATTTCCTTTCCTTATTCTGAGGACATTTACTGAGCTCCATGAGACCAAGTATTTCTTTAGTCTCCGCTGAAAAGATCCAGTGAGACACTTAGGGCTCAGCTGTAGTGTAAGTAGTAGTTTTCCCTCTCCTAGTGCTGCTTGGAGGGGTGCATGGGTGCTGTGGCATGTATTTATTGTTTGTATAATCACATGTCTCTTCCCTGTGTCCCTTTTCTAATAGTACACAACTTTCTATCTAAGTGTCTACATCTGGCCCAAGTCGTTTATCTGTTTCACGGGAAGCTGACCTCATCTTCTGTTCTATACCCTGGGCACAAAGCTTAATTAAGAAGCAAAAATATGGCCCAAGGCAAGCCAATCACAGTGAATCCCAGGACTTTTTAAAAAATGCTGGTCCAGAGGCATTTTTTCTAAATGGCATGGTGTGTAGGCTGTACAGACCACCACAAGGAGAACCAGAGGTCAGAATAAAAATAAATGGAAGAAAATCAGAAAAAGAACTAAAAGAAAAGAAAAGAAAAAAAATAAATGGAGAAAGAGAAACCTCCGAACCCTGTTCAAAGCATGTCTTAAGCCCACTGTGACACTGACTTCCAGTTACATTGGGTCAATAAATTCCCTTTATTGCTTGACAAATTTGGACTGTTTTATTACTGGCTGGCAAAACTTCCTAAATGACTTAGTTATCATGAAGGGAGACAAGTATCTGTGTTGTCACAAAAATAAGTTTTAATTATTATTTTACCTGTAACTTCAACTGAAGTTAAAGAAAATTATCCCATTCTAATGACAACAGTTTAACAGATACAAAATAAAGTGATAGAACATAACCTCTGTTCTAGAAGTAAGCTTAGGTTTACAACAATCATTGAATTCAGAAAAACAATTTGGAGACCATGCTATTTATTATTATTTTTAATGGAAGAATGGCAATAAAGTGTAAATGACAGAACTTTTCATTGCTTGGGGTAGAAAGTCATCTTTTTTCCATTCTCCATGACATTATAATACTTGGCTTCATGATAGACATGTGGCAACACCAGGGTCATGATTCACGGCACTGTCTTACCACTATTTTCTATTTCATCAAAGCCAGATTTAGGGTTAATATCCAGAAATTATAAGGATTGACATCTGCCATGATAAAAATGGGCTCAGCCAGTCTCCTCACCTTTTCTGGTATTTTTTATACCACCCCACAGAGACATAAACCATGGATTCGAAGTTTTAGTGCAGAGAACTTATTAAACCTGAACTCTTTGCCATTAGTGGCATAGTCCAAGGTGCCTTCCTAGTTTCTGAGCATTATTCCAAACAATCTATTTTTCTGCTCAGTTGTATTGGTCAAATAGGAATGCTGTTGAGTGCCTGAAAATACCCACAGATTGCTCCCTGTGGCTAGACCTGCAGTACCATTCCTCTAGTCTAAAATTCTAACATTTTACAATGTTCAGGTAATGTTTTATAAATGTCCATTTGTCATTTTATAACAATTTTTCTCTTTAAAACTTACCTAAATATTTTAGAAAAAGTGAGCGCTTAATCATATATTTTGAGCATTAAATCAGATTGGTATAACAGAAAATTTTATTGAATCACATCCATTCCAAAATATTTAAATGAATGTCTTTTGACATTTCTAGTGATCTTAAGTAGATGATGATGACCATGCTATCTATGCCATATTGTGAAAACCAACTTCCAAATGGTCTGTAGTGATTCTCACCTTCTGATATTTGTGCCCTTGTGTAATTTTCCCACACGTAGGGCTGACCTGAGTGACCCACAGGGTATTGTAGAAGTGACAGTGTGTGACTTCTGAGGCTAAGCTTCTGCCTTTCTCTCTCTCTTTTTTTTTTTAATTTTTAATTTTTTTAATTTAATTTAATTTAATTTTTTATTATGGGTAAAAATCAAAATTCTCACAATACATACAAACATTTGCAAAATGATATATAAATATATATGCATATATGTGTATTTGCTTACAAAAATGTTATTTATATATATATATATATACACATATATTTTAAGAGGTGCTTAGATTACCTAAAATATTACACGGAACCCACTGGGATTCCCATGTTGCCCACCTCCCACACCTCCCACCACATCCCACACAAACATCTCCCACAGTGTGGCCCACCACCCTCAATGAACTTACACATCCTGGAGCCTTGCCACCAACCATAGACCACAGTTCACACTGTAGACCACACTCTCTCCCACTCAGTTCTGAGTGGTGTGTGCTGATTTAAAATGGCCTACATCCATTGCCACAACAGTACTCAGGACAACCTCCAACTCCCAAGGAAGCCCCTGTATTTCAACTGCTCATCCCCTCCCTACCCAAAAACTGTCAAGTGGCCACTGGCTCCACCTCATTGGAAAACATTACATTTTAAAAGATGCAATAAAGCACTAATTGAAATG
>JAKSZT010010873.1:11818941-11855058 GCA_026826555.1 Tolypeutes matacus | reverse complement strand
AAAAACTGTCAAGTGGCCACTGGCTCCACCTCATTGTTATAATTTCTTGCATTGCAAGAATCACCATATGTGAGCAAGAGAATACCATCAAGTCCACTCTAGTCCATAGTTCTTCCCCCAATCCAGAGGCGACTGGGATGGTGATGTCCACTCCAACTCCAAGTGAGAGAGGGCTTATATCCCATGGATATGGTGGGTGGGATGATCCTGCCTGCAGATGCAGGCCCTCTCCATTCCCTGGGATGGCCATTTCCCATCGTTGTCTCCTCACCAGGTGACTTGGATGAGTCCATTGAGCTGTAGGGTAGGAGTTGCAGCTCCACCTAGATTTCATGCACACCTGGCACATAGGTAGGCGGGAGGCTCCAGTCTCTGGAAGTATACCTAAGAAACTCCAGCATCACATGTAGGTTTGAATAGAAGGGACTGGTGAACCATGTGCAGGGAGGACTTATTTGAGTCTAATTCTGTCACTCTCAGGAGCACAGATTCCAAAATAGAACCCACTGATAAGGCATCAGTCTCTGGGGCTATCCCCCCTTATATAGGACCAGGATGTCTCCGGAGCTCTTAGGAACCCCACTGAGTGGGATGATAGGCACTTAGATGTTCTATGAGCTCCTACTGAGGTGTGCATAAGAGTTACCTCTGGGATGACCTCCCGACTCTCTTTGAAGTCTCTTAGCCACTTGAACTCATTTGTCTTTACCATTTCCCCCTTTTATTCAAGGTCTTTTTCCAGTTGTGTTGCCAGTTGGCACTTGGGAAAAGTTTTCAATTAGCAATAATCGTGCCTCGGATAAACCTCATTGGCTACCTTTCTCTCTCTTGAACATCTCACTTCTTATCATGAGATCATACAGCGGCTTTTGAAGATGCCATGTAAGGAAGTATTGGGCCTCCTAACAACCACCAATACCCACTAGTAGCTCTGTGAAAGAGCCACCTGGGAGCAAATCCTCCAGCTTCATTAAAGCCTTTGGATGACTTCATCTTATCTGCAACCTGATGAGAGATCTCAAGTTATAACCACCCAAAGTAACTCCCAGATTTCTGACCCTCAGAAATTGTGTGTGAGTTAGTAAGTGTTTCTTGTATTAAATCATTGAATTTTTGGATAATTTGTTACATACCATTAGATAACTAGCATACACATATGTTTCTACAATAAGTTAAAGTTATATATAGATAAAGTGTTCAGGGGATTTCAGTCAAACATGTCAGGAAAAATAACTTAGTAAATTTATTAATCTGTTAATAATAGTAGAGAGAAAGGGAAATAATTCATTGAGATATGAGAAGGATTACATAGCAAAAACTGGTTAAAGAAAGATTCTTCTGAGAAAATTATTTTTTACAAAGGAAAAGCACAGTTATTCTGAAATAGAAAATATCATTGTATGGGTACAAATGAGTCAAATTTTCCCATAGGCATGTTTTGTTTATCTCCATGATATTTAACAATATATTGAGTTAATATTGAATATTGGAAAAATGTTTTTCACATAAAAATCTGTATCCCAGGTTGTCTAGAAAAATCTTCAGCTGGCACTGAGAACAGCTGGATGCTGAGAGTTGTCCCACACTCCCTCAGCCGGCTTGTTTCTGCCATGAAGCACAGGGGGAATTTTCACTTTGGGCCCCTCAAGTAAAAGAATACTTCTGTGTAGGATAATTGGTTAGACATTGAAGAAGGAAATGAATCCACTGGAATAATTTATATCCAATTCAATAATCAAGTTGAAATACAAAATATTTGATATCCTCATTAGCTTTTTTCTTCTTAAATTGATTTGTTATGTTTTCTTTCCACAAAAAAGCCGAGATACTCAGATTTAAAAGTAATTGTATGGAGAGCACTTCCAGAATGACAGAGTAAGAACCTCCAAAATCTACTCCTCCACCAGATCAATGAGAACACTGCAAAAATGGTCAAAATCAACTTTTCTAGAACTCTGGGACAACAATCTGAGGAGGGTTTATTCAAGAAAAGAGATGTCCTATAGGAGGATTTGAAAATCTCTGTCACATTCATGATAATGTAGAAGGCCACATGTATGTGCAAGACTGTGTGCATACCCAGCAAAGAACTGACAAGGCCCAGTTTCCTTCCTGCTGATTTGCACCAGCAGGAAGTGAAGGCTAAAGCAGAGTGGTGAGCTGCCTGTTGAATCCTTGAAGACATGTCCTAATACATACACAGAATCTGTCAGCCAAGTCTGAGAGATTTGTTCAAGGGAATTAAGGAAATCTCTGGCCAATCATTACCTGACAACTTAGCTAATCAAGCAGAGGTTTCAGTGGCCACACATGGCAAAGAATATAGACCTGGATTAGAAAGTCACTAAACAAACAGCAACAATGACAATAGTAACAATAACAAACTATGGGGCATGGGAGACTGATTTCTAGAGTTGTCACATTATATTACTTAAAATGCTCAGTCTCAACAACAAAAATTATGAGAATTGCAGACATAGGAATATATGACCATACACAGGGAAAAAAGCAATCGATAGAAACATTTCCCTGAAGAAATCTTACCAGAAAAAGACTTTAAATCAGTTATTTTAAATGTGTTCAAAGAGCTAAAGAAAACCATGTCTAAAACACTCAAAGTATGAGAATAATGTCTCATTAATATGAAATATTAGTAGATTGATAAAAATTATAAAAAGAACCAAACAGAAACTCTGGATTTGAAAAGTACAATAACTTAAATGAAAAAAATTCACTAGAGGGGTTCAGTAGCAGATTTGAGGTGGCAGAATAATCAGTGGACTTGAAGCTCTGTCAATGGTGATAACGAAGTCTATGAAACAGAAATATAAAAGAATGAAGAAAAATGCACATAGTCTCAGAGACCTGTGTGAAATAATCAAGTGTACTGACCTATCTACAATGGGAGTCCTAGAAGGAGGGAAAGGGTCAGAAAGAATATTAAAGAACTTCCAAAGTTTGATGAAAAGCTTTAATCTACATATTCAAGAATTTCAATGAATTCCAAGTAAGAAGAACTCAAAGCTATCCACATCAAGACATACCATAATCCAACTAATAAAAGACAAAGACAAAGAGAGAACCTTGAAAGCAACTAAAGAGAAGTGGCTGATCATGTACAAGGGATCTTCAATAAGACTAAGAGCTGGTTTTTCATCAGAAATTATAGTAGTCAGAAGGCAGTGAGATTATATATTCAAAGCGCTGAGAATAAAAGAGTGTCAAACAAGAATAATATATAATATATATCCAGCCAAAATATACTTTTAAAATGAAGAAGAAATTGAAACATTCCCAGAAAAACAAAAATTGAAAAACTTATTTTTGCTACCTTCCATATAAGAAATGTAGTTTTCTAATTTAGCCATTATATTGTAATATTTGCTTATATTTTTGAAGACATATGCCTCTTGCTATAGCAAGTGGAAGTATAATTGATATAATGACAAAGCATCATAAGAAGGCAGATCCTTGTGGTGCTGCTGAGGTTGAAATGGTAAACATTGTGATTTATCAGTTCTAAAGTGTGTTGAAGAAAGCATACATATAGGACTTAGAGGATGTCATTAATAAGGTATAGTATTGAAAATAACAGAAAACTGACAACTGAAGTACAACAGAGATGAGTTCAATAATAACATATAGCAACTTCTTAAAAGGTCTCTGTCAAAAACAGCAACAGATAAAAGGAAGCATGTAGCTAAGAATAAAAGGATGGTCATGGAGATGGAGCATGTGTGCAATATGAAGATGAGGAAAAGTTTGGGGGAAAAAAAAAACACCTTGAACCTGAGATCCCACAGTCCTCATGAGTAAAGTAAAAATAATTTAGAAGCTTAGCACAGAAAATTGGGAGAAAACGTTATCAATTTTAGCAGCAGAAAGAAAGAAAACTGGGAGAGAGAACTCAGCACTGCTTATTATAACAACAAATTCTTCGATTGGAAGACATAATATCATGAAGGTGTCAATACACCCCAAAGCAATGTACATATTTAATGCAATCCCAATGAAAATTCCAACAGCCTTCTTTACTGGAATGGGAAAGCTAATCATCAAATTCATAAAGAAGGGCAAGGACTCTGAAGAGCCTTGAAAAAGAACAAAGTTGGAGGATTCACACTTCTCAATTTCAAAACTTATTAAAAAGCTATAGTAATCAAAACAATGTGGTATTGGCACAAGGACAGACATATAGAAAAATGGAATAGAATTGAAAGTAAAAAAATAAACCCACACATTGATGGCCAATGGATTTTTGAAAAGGGCAGAGACCACTCAATTGGGAAAGAATAGTGCTGGGAAAACTGGATCTCCATATGCAGAGGAATGAAGGTGAACCTCTGCGTCACACCATATAAAAAATTAACTCAAAATAGATCAAAGACGTAAATATGAGAGCCAAAACTATAAAATTCCTAGAAGAAACCATAAGGAAGTATTAGGTAATATTTTTTAGACATTTCATTGAAAGTACAAGCAACAAAAGAAAAAAATAGATAAATGGGACCTCATCAAAATTAAAAGTTTTTGGACCTCAATGGACTGTATGATGAATCTAGATTGCTAATCTATGTTAGCAATCTAAACAATGGTGGAAAATATTTGGAAACCACATATCTCATAGGAGTTTACTAATCAGAATATATAAAGAAACCTTTCAGCTTAACAACAAAAAGACAACCCAATGTAAAAATGGGCAAAAGACATTTTTTTTAGAAAATGAATAGACATTTCTCCAAAGAAGAGCTACAAATGGCCAAAAAGCACATGAAAAGTTGCTTAAATCATTACCCATTAGGGAAATGCAAATCAAAACCACAATGAGATACCATTTCACACTCAGTAGAATGGCTACTATAACAAGTGTTGGGTTGGATGTGGAGAAATATGAATACTCATTCATTGCTGGTAGGAATGTAAAATGGTGCAGCCACTGTGGAAGACAGTTTGGAAGTTCTACAGAAAGTTAAGTATAGAACTACCATATGACCTGGCAATCCCACTGCTAGGTATATACCCAAAAGAATTAAAAGCAGGGGCTCGAATAGATATTTGCACACTGATGTTCATAGTGGTATTATTCACAATTGCTAAAAGATGGAAGCAACCCAAATGTCCATCAATATTATTTGGCCATAAAAAGGGATGAAGTCCTGATACATGTGACAACATGGATCAACCTTGAAGACATTATGCTGAGTAAAATAAGCCAGACACAAAAGGACAAATATTGTATAAGCTCACAGATATGAAATAATTAAAACAAACAAACTCACAGAGTCAGAATCTAGAATATAGGATACCAGGGATCAGGGTGAGGGTAGTGAATAGTGTGTTAAGTCTTAAATTATACAGAGTTTCAATTTGGGATGATGGAAAAGTTTTGGTCATGGATGGTGGTGATGGTAACACAACATTGTGAATGCAATTAACAGCACAAATATATACATATATATATGAATGTGGTTCAAAGGGGAAAATGTGAGGTTGTATATATGTTACCAGAATAAAATAAAATAAAAATCCATGGAACTGCACTGCACAGTGTATACCCTAGGTTAAACCAGTTAATTATAAAAAATGTGCTTTCATCAATTGTAACAAATATACCACACCAATGCAAGGTATTAATAATAGGGCAGTATATGGGAACCCTTAATTTTATGCATATTTTTCTCTAAACCCACAACTTCTCTAAGAAAAAAATAGATAAACTGGCCATCATCAAAATGAAAAACATTTGCATAACTAAGGACATTATCAAGAAAGTAAAAGAAAGCTAAAAGAATGATAGAAAATATTTGGAAATCATATGTCTGATAAGGATTTACTATCTAGCATATATAAAGAACACTTCCAACTCAACAACATCTAGAGACAAACAATCCAATTAAAAATGGGCAAAGGACTTGAATAGACATTTCTCCAAAGAAATTTTACAAATGGCCAATAAGCACATGAAAAAATGTTGAACACTATTAGCCATTAGGGAAATGCAAATTAAAATCAAAATGAGATACCACCTCATACTCACTAGAATAAGTATTGTAAAAAACTGGGAAATAATGGCAACAATGTGGAGAAATAGGAATCCTTAGACATTGCTGGTGGGAATGTAAAATGGTGTAGCTGCTGTGGAAAACAATTTGGCCATTCCTCAGAAAGTTATACATAGAATGACCATATGACCTGGCAATCCCACTTCTAGGGATATACCCCAAAGGATTGAAAGTAGGAACTTGAACAGTATCTGTATACTGATGTTCAGAGCAGGATTATTCACAATATTCCAAATGCGGAAACAACCCAAATGTCCGTTGGGAGATAAAGGATATGCAAAACCTGGTCTATACATACAATGGAATATTACTCAGCGTTATAAATGAATGAAGTTTGATACATACTACAACATAGATGGACCTTGATGACATCACGTTGAGTGAAACAAATCAGACAAAAAGGGACAGCCATCGTGTGATTCAACCTGTATGAAATAGCTAGAATATGCAAACTCACAGAGACAAAGCAGGGTACAGGTTACCAAGAGCGGCGGGGGCAGGGGGAATGAGGAGTTAATACGTAATGGTGTAGGGGTTCGGGTAGTGGATGGTGGTGAGGGCAGCACAGCATGGTGAATGGGATTAGTTCCGTTGATTCCCACTGAATGGTATGCCTGGGAATAGCTGATGTGGGAAAGTTTGTGTTGTACGGATGCTCACAATTTTAAAAGAAGCAACTGAAGAGGCAATGTCAATTAAATGTAATGCATGAGCCTGGACTTGATGTAGTAGTGGAGGAAAAGAAGGCCCCAAAAGCATTCCTGGAACATATGAAAACCTTGGAATATAGACGGAAGGCTTTATGTCAATGTTAAACTTCTTTAACTTGATAATTGTACTTAAGGTGGTACCATAAGTGAATATCCTTGTTTTTAGGAAATATACACAGCAGTATTTTGTGTTTGAGGAGCATGATGCATACAGCTTACTATCAAGTGTTTAGAAAACTGACAGATAAATTAATAAAATGGGTAGACTGATAGTTATACAGACAGATGAATGGATTGATGTGTGGATGGATAGATAGAATGCTGCAGCAAATGTGGCAACATGTTAAAATCGGTATCTGGGGGGAAAGTGGGGGTATGTTAGTATTCTTGGTATGGGTTTTGTATTACTTTTGCAATTGCCTATGAATTTGAAATTATTTCAAATTAAAGGTGTGAGGAAAACAAATCTTCAATGATCTAGGAAAAGAAAAAAAAAAATAACAGGACAGGGAAGATCTTTAAAACTCATAATGCCAGTTAACTAATACTATTAGTTTAACTATTAATTTAATAGTTAAATGCCAATGTACCATCATGGGCCTTAGGGTTAGAGAACTTGATCAATTTGCACAAATTGTATCACTAATAATGGATTTAACTGCATGACCAAAAGAATTATTATTTTTCTTGGTGAAAAGAAAAGAATAATTTTATTTTCTTGAGAAGATAGAAGATGTGTCAAATTTTATAGTATTGTATACTAAGAAAGCAACAGTTCTAAATACTTTTCCTTCTTTTCCTTTTTATTAATTTTTAAATTAAACAGTTGTCTTCAATTTAATGCAAAAACACTTTTTGCTTTACAGCTGTGTTTGTTGCACGGTCATGTTTTGGTGATTTAGTTATTTACATGAAAGTCTAAAATAAAAATATATCCAAATATTTTAATTCAGGATATACTTTCCTACTATGATGCAATCTGACATTTTGTGGCATAATTTAAATATTCCATTCAATGCAGTGTATACAGTCATACAATTTAGTCTTAAGTAGTTACCTCTATTTTTGAGACTTCTAAAATACACAGTAAAATATAAAACTTATTTGCATATAATGCATCTAGAGATTTTTATAACAATATTTTTGCCATTTTGAATTTAAAAAATTATTCTTATGTAGTGACTGCTTTAACTAGAAGATTCTCATTACTGCTTCTTTTGTTTTTGGCCAGAAAGTAGTTAATTGGTAGGCAAAGCCTTCACGCGTGCAGGGCCTGCCACAATTGGGGATGTATTTGACCCTCCAACCATCTAGGACGGGGTGCTGCTCAGCCACCATATCTTCGAATTTGACTCCATTAAATTTGGTAAATCCCTACTTCTTATTTATTTTTTTTTTTTTTACCGGGAGGTACCGGGGATCGAACCCCGGTCTCTCCATATGGTAGATGGACGCCGAACCTTTTGAGCCACATCCGTTTCCCTCTACTTCTTAGAGAGACGGATTTTCTGACGGCCAGTGAATGTGAATATGGCCTTGCATAGCCTCAGGAACATAAAATAATCCTAAATTATGTGAAGATAGGACATTTTGCCTGGATGGAAGCCTCACTATGTTAAACATATATTGTCTGTACAAATTAATTACAAAATCAATGTGACCCCGATAAAATTTTGAATAGAATTTAATAGGCTGTTTCTTCTTAGGAAGAGCCACTGGTAAATTTGATTCTATTAAGATAAACAATATATGAAAAAGCAGCCTAACAGAGTTACAAACAAGTGACAACAAAAGAGAAAATAGTTTTTACTACGTATAAGAGATAAAGTTATAGTATCGAGGATTTCTAAAAGGAAGCATTTCAAATAGATAGGAATACCAATAACCCAATACAAATGGACAAAGGATAGGAAAAAGCAATTCACAAAAATTGAAACATCAAAATTCAATAAATGTAGAGATTTCAACCATATATTTGATCAGAAAAACTAATTAAAATATTTTTCTCCAAACAGAATGACAATTTTAAAATTATTGCTAATATCAAGTGTAGGTAAGTGCGTGTATCAGATATTTGAATCTTAGTGGAAACATTAATTGGCATGGCTTGGTAGCATTTGTTAAATTTTAAATACACATGCCTTATGTCATGGCCGTTTCTCTTTATGATATCAACTTGTATGTCTAACAGTAAGGAATGGGGACATATTGTTATGACAAGGAGGAGCTGTAAAACACGACGTTCTGTCACAGACTGATCCGCGAGATCTACTGGGAAGTGAAAAAGCAAGCTAAAGACACATACAAAGAGTTGTATAAAATAAAAGGCAAACTCTAGTCACTATAGGAACGTGTATGCATTCATAAATGCTACAGAATACCTCGTAGGACTCACATCACAGGGACAATAGGGGTTGCATGGGCCAGGAAGACTGAAGGTGTGAAATGGTGGAAATGAACTAAGTAAGCTTATTTTCTTAATTTAAATACTGTCAGGACAACTTATTCAGATATTACCTGGGCAAGTAATATTTTTTTAAATTAAAGTAATTCTACTAAAGCGCCTAGTTCAGACTCAGAAAGGTAGGACAATTATTTTCAATAAATGAAAAGCACTCTTGCTTCAGTGGAGTAATTTGGAATTCCATTTGAAGTTTATAAGACCAAACTGAAGATTTCTAAAGATAAAATTTCTAATTATAGACCTGACTTGCCATAGAATATTTGTCTATCATATCAGTAAGGAAACACCCTTCCTTTGTGCTTCTGGTATTAAGGATTGATTTGCACAACCTCCTTCACACTCTTACCTTGTGCCTATTCTAATGATCATGATGCATACGTGGCATTAGACAAAGCCTGCTATTATGAGGTAGACTATACAGAAAAGCTCATATGTGGAATAAAGTCTATAAAGTACACCTATAACATGCTCACAAAATTGTTTCCCTTCACAAATTTAAGATTTTCCTGCTGCTAAAAAGAGAGAAAGAGGGAGAGAGGGAAGGAGAGGGAAAGTAAGGTAGAGAGGAAGAGAGAAAGTTACATCTTTATTTTGTGGGGAAAAAACCCTAATATGTGGTATTGGTTTCTATGAATAGAGGCTGTACACTTATTTGAACATGGATTTTTATGAATGGTCTTGTGTGTTTATACACTGAAGAGAGAAGAATAAGACGTCTTTCAAAAGTTTCTGTTAAATCATTCATTCATTCATTCATTCTTCAGGTATATATTGGGTGTCTACATTGAATAGAGACACTGTCATAGGTACTGTTGAAATCATGCCCTTGTGAAGGTTAAATTCTGGGCGGGGAGGGGGGGGATAGGCAGACTAAAAAGAAAAACAGTAAATAAAATAAATGTGAGATTTAAAAAGCTGTGAATAAAGTTATAATGGGCTTAGATAGGGAATAGAAAAAAGTGCCAATCCCAGTGAAGAATGGGCATGTGCAAATGACCTGAGGCGGAAGAAAAGCTTGGCATCTGCAAAGAACTAAAAGAAGACTATTGTGGTAAACACAGGATAAGCAGATGGGATTAAGTAGGGTCCATCAGAGGAACCTAGAGAAATAACCTGGGCACACAAAATGTAAAAACCATAGTCCATGCTAGATGAATTTTGTTCTAAATGCAGTAGAAATCATTGAAGAGTTTCTCATAGTGATTCAATTTGTATCCTGGGCAGATCGCATTTCCTGAATATTGACAGTAAAGAAATATTTTTAAAAATGGACAAAAGAAAACTACATTGGCTATCTGTATTGCTCTAAAAGTATGTCTTTATCTGTGATAAACACGGTTGGGAATTAGTAAGAGTTTTTGCCTGTTTGCATTTGCGGTTGGTCAATCTCAAAGAGTAATTATTAAGTAAAACAGAAGTAAATGAAGCATATTTTATTACTTTTATGCATTTTTGGGCAGCTAAGCCCCCTGGATAGAGTAAAAGTTTTCCAGTAGTGTTTATGTGTCTATTTTACTTTTGAGATTAAACTCGCTGCAATCAGGGAAATAGGTCCTTATCAAAATGACACAAGAAGCTTCCTTTCAATGTTAATTTCCACAGTGGTGATTTCAATATTTGATAAATGCATAACAAGACAGACAAGACTCTCCATTAGGGAAACAATTCTGTTTTCTATTGACAGATAAACAGTTTAGCATGAGATGGTTTGATAGCGTCTGACTTAAACTATCTGGTCTCCCAAGGCAGAGGTATTTTTTAGAGCCAGCCATTGCACCACGTCATTGTAATGACACCGTAAAACAGTTCTTTTTATACTTTCCAATAAAACAGTGTGACATCTTAAATCTGAGTTGCTTTACTTTTTAAAGGGTGAAGAATGCATGATTTCTTTCCATCTGCTTCCCTTCACCAAGGCAATAATCAGGTACTAAAAAGGAAGCTCTGGGTAAATGCAGTGTCACTTTATAAATACGTTCAAGGTAACCATATAGATAGAAGGGGAATTGTTCACAGTCTGAGAAGATAAGGAGACAATAACCTAGAATTACTCAAAAGCAGAAGTTTAGATTTGAGAACACACCCACACAAACATATACTTCAGGCCAGAGGTGATTATCAGAATCATCACAAAACAGGAAAGTTTGGAATTAGCCATTGCAAGTATAATGCAACTCTTTGTTCTGAAAATTGGGGTCAGGTTCTGTTACATGGATCAAGTTGAGAGGTTAGGGGCAAGTGGAGACTGCAAAGGGAAATGTACCAGAGGATGGCTTCTGGAAGTTACCTGTGTCCAAGTAAGATAGTAACCCATTATTCTTTAAGACATCAATTTCGAAGTCAAACAATTACAGAGAAACAAGTCCTTGTATTTCCAGTTAACTCCCCCTTCTTAAATACATACACACAACCAAATAAACACAAATAAAACAACTCATACTCAGAAGAGAGTCTGAATTTAAGATAGCTGTTCTGGTACTAATTATCATTTTAGTTAATGTGATTGTGTGTGCAATGTCAACTCTATTTTTCACAATAACCACAATTTAATTCACCAGAAGGATCTAAGTCAATTGAAACATTTGAAAATATTAGGATGTCATAGAAGATGCATTGTTTCTAATACATGGTCCTATCTTTTCAAACATTAGGCTCAGATTTGTGGTAGATGGTGAGGCCAAGCTTTATAATAGTTGTACTCTGGTGCCATAGCAAATATGTTCCTTGTGACTTGCTCAGACTCATCATGGAAATCAGATCATTGATTTCTGTAGATGATCCAGTGGCAATTTTTTTCTCTAAATTCATATTTGAGCTGGAATTCCCAGGATTTTCTACTAGCAGTGACATTTTGCAAATATTGGTTTAGTAACTTGATTTATCTTTTTATTCAGTCTTGTGCACTTTTGCAAAACTTTCTCAAACTGAAGATGGATTTCCCAAATGCATACTAATGGGACAAAATTTGGCTTCTAACATTCCTGAAATATAAACCTGATGAGCACATGAAGACAAAGCCTATCTGCCTGGGTGCCCCCTTTGACATTCCTAGCGACTGGGCTAAGGATCATTCCCTTTCTCAATGGATGCTCTGACACATGGACAGTTGTTTAATGATAATTTTATTTTATTATTATTTGATTCGTATCACATAATAAAACTGTTGCAAATTATTATGCCACCCTGGAAAAGAAAAGTATGCCTTAAGTGATTCTTAAATGGAAGACTCAAAGGGCTAATGGGGAAAGGAATGTAGGTGAATGCAGGGAAATGGTGGCTTGAGGTCCTTTACCTAAAAATTGTGTGGTGGGCAGAAAGAGTTGCAAGTTTCATTTCCAGAAGGCTAAAACAGATGCAATATTAGAAGAATGTGGAGGCACCCAAACAGTTAATTGATTATTAAATGGGTATTATATAACCCTCCCTTCCTCTTATTCTCTTGCCAAGGAGTATGCATCTGCCTTTGCTTAGGAACAGAGATATGTGCACTTAGAGATATGATGCTTAGACAGCAGAGGACCACATAGAGCTATCCTTACTTGAGAATGAACTCTACAACATTCCATGGAACCTCTCAGGCTCAATTTCTCCAGGGACTATGCTGGGCTGATGTGAGTTGAAGGAGCAATAATGCACCATGCTACCTGGGTGGGTGAACATATCTTGGGGTCCAGTTGCTCTGTGTACAAACTTTCAAACAAGCCCCAGTTTTTATGAGGAGTCTATGCCTGCCATACTTGGGGGAGCTCTCTGCACAACCTCTCAGGGGTCTGCAGAGCCAACTGTGTCTTTCTGTGGTGTTTTGTTTGCAGACAGTCTTCAACTTCTCCATTTTGCTCAGTTACCACTCCTCCTTGCCTTTCATTTTTGAAAACAAAACAATGACAAAAAAGAAATACTAATCAATTAATGAAAGCAATCTCTCTGTTGTTTCTTTGACTTTCTCCCATTCTGTCTCTCTGATGCTTTTGCTCATGTTCTCTCTTCCTCTCTTCTTTCCTCCCCTCCCATTCCCTTCCCACCCCTTTCCTTCCCTTCTTGTCATTTTAAAGCATAAGCCTAATTACTCTTTTTGAGAAGCCTGATTAATGAATGAAAAATGAGTGCATTTTGAGGTCATATTATGTTATAGTAATTCTGTGAATTTGGAAGGAGAACATTTTTTAAAGAGGGAAGATGTATATAGATATATTTACAAGAAATGTTGTGACTCTACCAGAGATATAGCTTTGTGGGAGCTAACGACATATTCTCTTCCAGGGGATATATTTTACTTACTCTTTTACCTTCAAATCTTTGTTGTAGTTGTCCAGTTGTGTGTATTTCTTTTCTCCAAAAGTCAGATCTTCAGTAAGAAATCATTTTACTGACATATGCCTCAACTTCCTCCACTGTTCCATGTTAGTTAACACATATTTTTTAAGACAGCCATCAGAATCCAGGTGCAGAAGTTTCAGAGTTATTTCCTTTTATTCTCACCCATTGGGAGCAAACCTGTGCCTCATCAGCACTGTTCTATACCAAGTTTCAAAATATGACCACTTACTTTTTTTAAAGAGTGTAGCTGGCCTATTAAGATTACTTCAGTCAAATTTTATGGAGCTTTAGAATAAATGGGTTTTATGGTTATTCTTGCAAAACCTATTCTGAGTTAACTCGTGATTAAAAGTGATGCTCTCTCTCTTTTGTCACTCCAGGTTATTTTAACACACAAACTACTCCCTGGGGAAAATCAACTCCTATGGGAACATCAGAAACTGTAACTTAATGGGACCCCAATGGCCTTTAAAAGTTAATGCGGTTAAAGCAATTAATGAAGCTTATAAAGTGAGGGATTTGAGCCTGAGGATAATTTATGCGCTGGGCTGATCTGACTCATTATTGGTATTATTTAACACTCCCCAGGCCCTCAAGTAGAGTGTGGCTAAACATCTAAAAACAGGACCAGGAAATGTTTTTGACTCCTTAGATGGAAAGATATTTTTCAAATCGAAGAGTATTCAAGAAAATATCTTGAAATAGAACGCAAATAACTAATTTGGGAAGGAACGTTCTTCAAGATAAGAATTCAACTTAACAAATTCATGAATGGATAAAATCACATTTTGTGGGAAGTGGATGTGGCTCAATTGATAGGGCTCCCGTTTACCATATGGCAGGTCCCTGGTTCGATTCTCGGGGCCTCCTGGTGAAGGCAAGCCAGCCCCGCGGCGCGGGTTAACTGACGCAGCAGGACGATCCAACAAAGGGAGACAAGCAGACACAGAAAAACGCACAGCAAATGGAACAGCGAGCAAAAGCAGCAAGGGGGGATAAATAAATAAACAAATAAATCTTTAAAAAAAATATCACATTTTGCAACTCTGAATGAAATAATGGGTCTAGGCAACAATTACTGATAAATTCTCAAGTCAATAGAGGAAGCCTTGATTGGAAATTTTATAAGAGGATCAGGCTAACATCGTCTGAACCCATTGATCAAGCATAGCATCATTCAGTATGGGCCACCCAGGTACCAGAAGTCTCAATGATGGGAAGCCAAAGGAACTTATTAGATTCAGGCTTAAGTATTTGGCAAACATGCTTCATAACAACTGACTGCATTATATGTACCTTGAGGGATCCTGACACAAACAAATCAAGTAAACAAAAAAATTCATGATATTAAGAAATTATTTATTTTTTAAGTATGATAAAGATATGGTGATTATTTAAAAATAGTCTTCTCATCCCCCTCAATTAATAGTGGAGTGGGCACCAACACCCCAGAGTCTTCAGGATTGGGAAATGAACTATGGACTAAAATAAACTTATTAGCATTCTACTATAGACTTATTGTGATTCTAGCAATGTAAGAAATACCATTGTTGTGGAGGCAGTGACCCATGGATGTTCTGGGATTAGGGAGAGGGAAAAACAGGTGTGATAGGGGGGCATTTTTGGGACTTGGGAATCATCCTGAATGACATTACAATCTGTCCATAATCTATAACGTTGAATGGGAGAAAGTGTAACCTACAATATAAACTATAATCCATGTTTAGTGGCAATGCTCCAAAATGTATTTATCAATTGCAGTGAATGTACCACACTAATGAAAGATGTTGCTAATGTGGGAAAATGTAGGAGGTGTGGGGAGCAGGACATATGGTCATATATATTCTCTGTAACATTTTTGTTACATATAAAAGGACATATATATTCTCTGTAACATTTATGTAATCCAAGTAACTTAAAAAATTAGTCTTCTCAGAGGAGCATATTCAATATTTACAGTTGAAATGCCATGATATATGGGATTTGCTTTAAAATATTCTGTATAAAATATGTGGGTCAATAGATGAATCAAAACTAGCCAAATGTTGATATGGATGATGGGTATATGAGGACTGATTAGAGTGTTGTTTTGAGCTTTTGGTTACCTTAGAAACTTTGCATAGTAAAAGGGTGGACAATAGCCCATAAGAGATGAGATGGCAGGTGAAAGAGCTGCATTTTATATGTCTAAGGGCTTGAAGACATCGTGGTGAATCAGATCAAATTTGGGTATTATTTGGAGCTGATATAAAATCTCTGAAAAAACAGACGAGCCCTTTGGTTTTGTGTTAAATGGTCATTTCTATAAATTGATTCCAAACATTTCTCTTTATGAAGTTTACATTTTCTAAAGCATATTACTGGGAAGTGGATGTGGCCCAAGCGATTGGGCTCCCATCTACCATATGGGAGGTTCCAGGTTCGATTCCTGGGGCCTCCTGGTGAAGGCGAGCCGGCCCGCATGGTGTGCTGGCCCATGCGGTGTGCTGGCCCACGCAGATAGCTGGCGCAACAAAAAGAGACAAAGAGGAGAGACAATGAGACATAACAAACCAGGGAGCTGAGGTGGCTCAAGCGATTGAGTGCCTCTCTCCCACATTGGAGGTCCCAGGATTGGTTCCCAGTGCTTCCTAAAGAGAAGATGAGAAGAGAAAACAAGCCGACACAGAGGGCACACAGCGAATGGACACAGAGAGCAGAGAGCAAGCGCAAAAACAAGGGGCGGAGGGGGGGGGGAGGGAATAAATAAAAACCTTAAAAAAAATCAGATTACTGATAGTTGTTCTAAAAATGAGTTGCTTAACACTTAAATATTTAACCAGATCAAGGGTTTTCTTGGTTCCGATGAGTTTAATATTGTCAAAACACCAAATTTTCTAATTTGCTTTTTTAGTATAATGCTGAAAGGAAGAATAAATGCTCCATTATTCTTTTGAAAGTGGTAGTTTACAACTTCTTTATCTAAATATGTAAAGTGATCATTTTATGCTCATGTCAATGATCATACATTTTATTTTCAAAATATTTTCTCATCTCTCATTCTAATGTTGTGGACACACACAAACAATTTGACAACTTTAATTTGCTTCAAGCAAACCATTCAAAATATATTTAAAATTATATGAGGCATGGTTGTGTCGAGCCAGGTGGGTTTGAATCTTGAAATACCTCAAATAACACCAAAAGGAAACTGGGAAACTGAGGTAATAAATAATATCAAAGCTGCTGACTAGTAAGGCAACGTAAATGGAAATAGTGTAGTCACAGTGTGTGCATGTGCAGAGGGTTCACACTATAATACGAACATTTAGTCCCACCCATCCTCCTGGCAGATTCTCCCCAAAGCAGTCTAGCTCGCTTGGTTCCCTCTCTTCCTTCTTCACTCGTTATAATTTCCCTGCCCTCTGGCTCCCAGAACGTAAAGCCCGTTCAGGTGAAACAACTACACCTGACCCAGCCCAGAAGCCCACCTACAAACAGAGCTCTGTGGTGGTGAATTCAGATATCTCGTCGTTGACTTTGCCCGTCCAGTGCTGTCATAATTGTGTCCCCTAGCGAATGGGAGTAGTCTTGCTGATGCCTTTTCTGATTCCTGCCGTGGAGGCGCATGCTTCCGTGTACAGCACATAGCCAAACAGCTGCATTTCGGGAGAGCGTCATCTTTTTCTGTTCTGCAGGAAATGCTAACCGAACTCTGGGTACCGTGTCTTATGCCACACTTGCTTTTCTTCCCAACTTATTGTTGCTTTTTAACGAGGCTTTTGTCTGCATCGGTTCCCAGTTGTAACTTAGACACACTAAACATCCGAAACAAAAGAAGAGGGCAATTATCAGGGTCTCTTGGATGCCCTTGTCTTCCCTAGGTAGTTTCAATGCAGTGTTTTCCTGCTTTAATGAGATTCAGAGTTCATGGGAATAGGGAAGCAGCATAAAATGTAATGATGCAAGCGGATTTGAACGGCCCAAACACCACGATAAAATCCACCTTCTGGGGCCTCTCTAGAACTTTGAAGGGCTGTGGGCCACTGTTGGATTTTAGCATTGCTGGTCCCTGAGCAGGCAAGAGCTAGAGACACATGAAGGGTTTTGTGACACTGGATCAGTGACAACAATTGTTTCATGGAAAATATCCACTTAACTGTTTGCAAGCTTTTCATGTGGAAGAAATCTCATTCACATTAAACTAATTCAGAGCTTTAGAATAGGAAAAATAGTGCCCAGATATGAGAGCTTAGGCAGTTCCCACATGGGTCAATTCACTGGTTTAATGCACTGGGCTGGGGACCAGCAGAATCAACTCACCTGGGAACTTGTTAGAACTGAAAATTGTTGAGCCCTACGCTAGACTCACTGATTCAGAAAATCTGGGATGCAGCCAAGTAATCTGTGTTTTCACAAGCCTGCCAGGAGATTCTGATGCATGTTCAGGTTCCAGAGCCACTGGTTTAATGAGTTTTTTTTTTTTTTTTTTAAAGATAGTGATGTTTCTCATCTTTTTTTTTTTGCATTTTTTCTTAATTCTGTAAAGTCCTTTTAAATTAGCCCACAAATCAGGTAAATGATTGTTTATTTCCTTTCAAATCTATTACGAAAAGCAAGAATATTTCCTGCCATTTTGATAATTCTCATTCTTGATCATAAATCAGAATATTTGTTACTATTATGACATCACATTTTATTGTTTTGCTGACATCCAGCATTATAAATGGTTTGCTGGATAATTTTAACACCTGTATATTTATAAGACAAACAAGAAAAGTGTGCCTGTAGCTCCCGTAGAATTCATGGATCAATAGTGAAGTAAAGGCAGGAATGGAGTGTGATGTGCACTCAGTTTCAAAGGTCTGAACAGCGAGAAGTATTTTTCCCCAGCATATGAGGTAGCCCACATAACATTTAGTGCTATGCCAAACACGTGGAAGGAGCTTAGTGTTAGCTTTTATTATCCTCACACTCTTCAGTACAATTCCAGAGAAGGCTCCTGCAAGCTTTCCTGTTTATACTGTGAAACTTGACTAATTGACAAAAAAAAAGTTATTCCTCAGTTATTCCTCAGCATAGAGGAATAACTATGCTGCAGCCCAGTTTCTTATATGGCTATATATATGTTAAACATTTTAAAGAGAATACTAGAAATTAGTAGTATATTAAAAAAAATTTGCTGTGACTAAATTCGATTAAACTCAAATAAAAGGAACGTTGGCAGGAGCTAAATAGTAAATGATGCCACATCAGTATGAAAAATGAGGAAAATGTGTCCAAATTAATCACCTCCATTTCACTCTTTGTTTCTTGTAACAATTTCTTGTAAACCTGGGAGAGGTATGCCCTTCATGATGTGAAGCATATTTTATTCTGACACCACCATCGGGGACCTGGAGTAGAGCAGGGGTGGCAGTCTGATGTCACATGGGACACTGGTAGTACACAGATATGCTCTATTTAATTTGTTCCAAGGTTTGTTGGTTGTTTTTTGTTTTTGCCTTACTTTGTTATCTGAGAAAACATTGCAATGGTTTTATGGTATTTCTTTCCCTTTCCCTTCATTTAAGCATTTTTGTCCTATAAATTCTATGTCCTATAAACAGCATATAGAAAGGTCTTATTATTTCTTTCCAATTGGAAAAATATTCACCTTTCCTGGAATTTTATTTCACTAACACTTAACTGTTATAGCTGCTTCTAAGTCTATCGTCTTGCTAATTTTTTTTCTATTTCCCCCCTCTTTCTTTGTTCTTTTTGTTCTCCCTTTCTTGCATTTCTTTGGATTAATCAAGTGCTTTATTATCATTTTCCCCTCATTTTTAGTACTTAGTTGCAATATCTATCCTTGACTTGTTAAAAATTTACTTTAAATTGGCATTTTCATATTCCCAAAAGAGTGCAAATTCGTTACAAGCATTTAACTTCATGTAAGCCCTACTCAGGTCTTTCTAATGAATTCTTGTTTCTCTTTCATTAATTAGTGCAGGCCTCCTTTTTGTCTTAGAGGACATTTATTGTATGTATTTTAAATTCTTGCTCCATTTGTTTTAATAATTTGGATGGCATATGCTCTTCAGTCATTGTGTTTTTATTGTGTTTTGTATGGCTCTTTTCTTCACCTTCGTGGCCTGTGTGCTCATGTTCCCATTGACATTGGTGATCTTTTTATAGGAAAGGTTCAGGGGCAGGTCCTGGCTGTGAGTTTCCTTGTGTGTTTGGAGACAAGGGAGGAGATGAGTTCCAGGCACACAGCTGCAGGCACCACAGAACTGGAGCTCCCAATTCCCACGAGCTCTCTCCCCCAGTTGAAACTTCAGGTTAAGGAGTAGGCGTCTCCTTAGGTTTAGAGTTTAGGGTTTTGGAATAGAGAATGGAGGAATGAAGGGCAGATGGCCTGTTTTCATCTTAGTGTTCTGATAACAAAGTCTGGCCAAGATTGTTCCAAAGCACGCTCGTGCTCTCTCTCTCTCTCTCTCTGTGTGTGTGTGTGTTGGGGTGGGATGTGCATGGGGTGGTAGGTAGAGGGAGATTAAAAGAGACTTTGCCAAGCTCTCCTCCCAGCTCTCTTCCCACCGTCCTCTGCTCACATAGTATCCAAAAAACCCCTGTACACAAACAGCCCCCACACATTCCCTCAAACAGAAACAACATAAATCAAGCAGCCTTTGGTCTCCCCAGGAATTTCTCATACTTATTACATTATTTCCTTTCATTCTATAGTTTTTACCTGGAGCGTAGAGCCAGGAGCCTTTGTTTGGCCACCACAGAGTCTGGATTTTAATTTTTTTCATGGTCCCTTCCCTGACCTTTTCTATACTCTCTCTTTTGGAATTCATAGATTGGGCTCCTATAACAATACTTTGACAGAAAGATTTTTGAATCAAAAACTAAGGCTGTGAGTATTTTACATAATTAATTTTTCTGGGAATTTATGTCTTATGGCAGGGAAAGTCTCTCTCCATTCCCAAGATTGACCAGATTCCAAATCCAGAAATCAGGCATTGAAATGAAAGCAAGACCAATGGTGTTCTCTTTTCCTGTTCTCCTTTCTTTCTGGGCCCAAAGTGGGTGATGAAGACCATCTTGGATAAGAGTGGGGATCATCATAGAGAAGGTTTTGTATCTTTCTTCCTATTAGAAGTGTGGGATGTGACTGCCTTAAACCATTTTCCCTCATGGCAAGATGCAAATGTAATGCTAAGTGGGATGTCTAGGCAGAGAAGGCTAGAGAGAGCCATCAAATTTCCAGTGGAATTGGAGAAAGAAGTCAAATTTCTTCTTTGATAGAGGCTGCAGTGGTAGCTTCCAATCTCTCCACATACACCAAAATGGGGAGAAAGCTGTGCTTCTCTGTTGGGGACAACTCATATAGTACTAGGAGGAAGTGTGATAAGAACAGGTCTTCTTTCTACTTCACCACCTTCTTGCCTTTCCTCTTCACATCTCTAGTCTTTATGGAAAATGCAAAAAGAAACAGAAAAGTCTATTACATTACATACGTGATTGCCAGTAGCACCTTGCTTTCTTTGTTGATGCTTCACTTTGAAGACTCTGAAAGACCTGAAACCCTTCTCATGAGGACACACTGCTGCCTATAACATCCTGGTTGTGTATTAGAAACACCTGAGCAACTTTTAAATCAGCAGGGGTGCCCATCCCTACCACCAGAAATCCTTACATAAATTAGTCTTGTGTGGGGTCAGGGTACCAACATTTGTTAAACTTTCCTAGATCATTTTTATACATATATAGCATCGAGAGTCAGGACTTTGAAGCTTTGCACCACTCTTCCAGAAGGGAGCAGAAAATTCTGGATGATGATGAGGGAGTGTGGATGGCAAGGAAAGAGGAGTTGTGGTGAAAGTGGAATTGGGATAAGAGAAAAATGGCAATCCTGGAATTCCATTCAGAGTGGAATAAAAGTTGACTCAGTGGGAAAAGTAATGCCCAGCCTCCACCTGGGAACCCTGCAAATGCCTTGCTCATCTAACAGTTCTGCATTGGGAGCCATATCCTTACACATGTCTTAGGTTTAGCCAATCCCCATTGATCTTGCCTTTTAGTCCAGGTTTCCCCTTCCTCTTGCCACTAATGGGGATTCTCTGCAGTCCTTCCTACCAGTCAGCATCAGCCCACGTGGCTCATGCTCATTTCCATCTTGGCAAGGGTTTTCAAAGTTCTTTCAACTTTATTGTATCATACAATTTTGCTCTGGTGTGCTGGCTACTCTACCTACAAATGTACATACCCCAAACTTGCATGATGCTCAGGAAACAGACCACCTTTCTGTTGTCGGGATCTCCCCTCTTTAGAAGGAGTAAGGGCCTCTAACGTTTCATGTATATATAAATATTAATTAATAGTATCTCCTTATTTGTTGAATTTGCCATTCTGATTGTATTGGGAATGTACATAAACCCTACTGCCTTAGCTTTTAGGATTAACAATCTACAGAATGGTTAATTTGATCTATAAGTTGTTTTTTTTTTTCTTTCAATAACTTCCAAGGAAGTTATAACTGTTTGTGGTAGGCAGAATAATAGCCGCCCCCCCCCCCCCAGTTAAGTCCTAATCCCCATAATGTGTGAAAAATGTTAGTTTACATGACAAAGGGGACTTAAAGCTGCAGATGAAATTAAGGTTGCTAATCAGCTGACCTTAAAATAGAAACATCCTGTATTAGAATCACAGGGTCTCCCTTAAAATAGGGAGATTATACTGGATTGTATTCACAAGGATCCTCAAAAGTAGAAGAGAGACGCTGCAGAGAGACAGAGAGATGGTAGAGTGAGATGGATTCAGCCAACTGTTGCTCACTTGGAAGACAGAGGCAGCTTCTAAATGTGGAAAACTGACTTGGAAGACAGAGGCGGCCTCTAAAAGTGGGAAAAGGCAGGGAAACTGAGTCTCCCCTAGACCCTCTAGAAAGGAAGGAACACAGCCTTGCTGACACCTTGATTTTAGCCCTATGAGAATCTTTTTTGGACTTCTGATCTTCAGAACTTTAGGATAATAGGTTTGTGTTGTTTTAAGTCACTAAGTTTGTGGGGTTTGGTTATAGCAGCAATAGGAACCTAATACATTGGATGAAGGAATTAGTAATGATAAAAGCTAACATGCAAATTACTTGAAGACCTCCTAATGAACAGGCTTACGAATTTGCTAAATATTAATATTTTTTACAGAATATCTTTCCATGAGTTTTAAATGACTTGGTAAAATAGAAACATTCTCGAGAAAGAGGTTTAAGTGAAGAACTAATTTCATGTCTTTTTCTTTGTTGATTAATTGCTTAATGGAAAATGAGTTCATAATCAATAATTTTGCAAGTAAGCTTATTCAAGGGGCTTGAAACACAGGCATTTCTATTTTTCTGAACATAATATTCTTAGATTCATTTAACTCTACAAAGGCAAGAATGCCTATCCCTACTAGAGATTTTTAAAGAACATTTATTAATCTAAGCAAAAGCTCGCAAGCTAAGCATGAGGTCAACCTGAATGTGCATGTTTTTAATTCATTTTCATGGGTTTCTGTATTTCAGAGAAGCATCTTTTTCAAGTATTTCCCATAAAGAAAAATTAACAATTGAAAAGAAAGAGAAATGAACTTTCTCCCAACTGATATGGTAATATTATAAATGAAGCAATAAGAAGGTCATGCTAGGGGTCAGAATATTGCTGGCAGCCTGGTTATTTTCTGCGTTGTTTTCATATAACTGTCCAAGTTTATTGGGCAAAATGGAAGTTTAGTTATTGCTGAAATTGTTTGCAAGACTCTAAGAAAATTCCTTTAAGATATATTTGGAATAATAAAGAGCTTGAATGAAAGAAAACTCTGTGATAGATGCTTTTGCTTGGAGGTCTATTATAGTCACTTTTGCAGCCAAGGCTAAATCTCACCATCTTGTTTTGGATGCACTCAAAGAGAAAATGTTTCATTTTTGCAAAGAGCTGTCGGACACAGGGAAACTTCACCTTCAATAAGATTATTCCTGGGCACGAGAAGAATTGAGGATTATTTCTTCAAAATTGCTGGAATACATTTCAGAAGCCATCCTTTTAGAATATGCTTCAAATTTATGTTCTATCACTGCTCATCGAAGCTTTTGTGTCCACCTCTCTTTTGTCTCTAAATGATGACTAAAGCAGGCACTACGTTCAAAATTCAGAAAGAGATTCTGACCTGTCATTGTCTCGGAAGGTTTTATTCTTCTAAAGACAGTGGAAGGAAGAGGCATGAAAGAAGTTAAATCAGACACTTAAAATTTTTTGCTACACTTAATTCCATTGTTTGTTTTCTCTACCTGATGGTCTCAATGATTTTATGCCGTGGAATTCTCTTCCGTGGAGTTCACAGACAGCGGTGCTGAGGGATGTTTTATTTTGATCACTTTGGAAGTGGCTGGGGGAAGCTTTCATGGCTTTGTAAATTTTATATATTTTTTTGCACTGTATTTTTCAATTGCATCTAGGCACAAGTTGTTATTATTTTCTTTTTCCCAATTTTTCTCCCAGGAAGAAGTTCTGTGGGCCTATGGGATTTCCAGTTGAAACAAGGAAAACCCAACACATTTCCTATCAATACTTCACAAGATGCCTTCACCCAACTTCCATTGGCATTAAATGATTTTTAATTACAGAACGTATTTACATAGTTAAGGTTTTAATTTTTGTCATGACCAAATGAAGCAAAGATAGGTCTTCACACACTGCAAATCAATTTTCCATGAATTCATTGCTTAAAATTTTTTTTATTTTTCCTCCTTCAACTGTTATACTTCCATCTGAGGTGCCGTTGTTTATCGCCTTAGTGAATATATCTTATTTCTATATTTATGAGCATTATTATTTTAGCTACTTTTGAAACTTCTTATTCCCAATGATGAGAGTCTTTGTTCTTCATTTTCCTGTTTTATAAAATTAATCAACTCTTTTCTTTGTAACTATACAGACGTATCTATCTTTCCTACTCCCTTCCTTGAAATTCTAACCTCCAAACATACCCGCTCTAGAGCTATGTTGATTCATCGTTTGCAAAAGCATTTTGCAGGAAAGCAAGGATTTCATGTGCTTGTGTTTGCTCTTCTCCATACTCCTAGGCTAGAGGAATGCTCTCTCCCTTTGCAATATCCAAATAAAATGTTGTACAGAACTTCCCTGCTTTGCTGTTTCTATTTCCTGTAGTTTTTCTAAGATTCTTTCAACAGTATCATCCTTAGAGATGTAATTTTTATTTTCCATTATCTTAACTATTTTCTAGGTATTTCACAATAACATTTGCTTTCAGTTGTAAAAAGCTGGAAAGAATTTTTGCATTCACCAGTACAAGATGATGCTATTAAGACATGATATTTTCATATGTGCTATATTTTAAAGTGAAAGAGATTATAAAACATTATGAATTCAATCATGTAAAGTATCTGTGTGTGCTTAGGGAAAAAAGATTAGATGTATAAAGACCAAAATTTTAGCAACAGTTTCCTGAGGGTGGTGAGATTATGCATTTCATATGTAATTTTTACTTTCCTTTGCATACTTGTCTATGATATATTATTTTTAAAAAGCAATGTACATATATTACCTTGCAGTTTTAAAAAACTTATTTCCATTTGGGGAAAATCAGTTACAATTCATAAGTTTAATAATTACTTTATTTAACATTTTGTTTTTCTTTTATAGGTTTTTATGTATAATCCTAAACCCCATCCTATTTATTGTCATATTCTTTATAAAACTTACTCTGTTTCCAAAGGAATATTTTTTTTACTCTGTAAATTATTCCCTCCCTTTAACAATTTAATGTAGACAGATAGGATTTGAAGTTTTCTATGGCGTTACTGTGATCCTTTTCCAAAATCCGAATCAATTCTAGAACGGTAGTTCCTAGGCCTACTAATAGTGGCGGGTGTGAGAATTTTTTTCTAAGTTTTTGGGGCTGAAATGAATGTCAGCAAAATTGTACACCTTTTCTAAATTAAATATTACATAAAGCAAACAATTTTCTCTTTATTTCTCTATTTTCTGGTTTGGAACTTTTCAAAAACTGAAAGTTTAAGAAAATCTCTTCCAATTTAGGATATAATTTTTTTGTATAAGAAATTATTTGATCCATTAAATGAATATTTTACACCTTAATGGGATCTTAAAAATAATCTAGGAAAACCTGTTGATTTGACAAACAAGAGAACTCATCTCTAGAGATGTAACCTATTGAGGATCTTAGGACAATTATTTGCATTCAGCAAACATTTGTTGAACAGTTACTGTGTGCCAGGCACTATATTGGACATTAGAGATTTTATTGTTTCTATTTAGTTTTAAATTATTTCCATTTTCTCCATAGTTTTGACCTTATGAAGTCTTCCTTCCATTCTAAATGATCTCTCGATTCTCTGAAAACCTATGCTATTGGATGTTAAAACACAGTAATTATTCACATTCTATTTTGTTTGATATCATTGCTCTTTGCCATAGATTGCTTTCTAGTAGTTTCTTATATTTGTAAAGTTCTTTTATTTTAAATACATAACATTTTCTTTCAATAGCATTCAAATTTGAGGAATAAATTCCCCTTAAAGTAAACAAAAATATGGAAGCTATAGAATAAAGTATTCACACACACACACATGCACATACGCATGCAGATACTGCACTATCCTAGCTCGCTTCCCAGGGGTAACCTCTTCGACTGTTTGATGTTCTCTCTGACATTTTTTCTATGCATTTCAACTTGCACGTAAATGAAAACGTAATGACATAGTCACTTTACACAACTGTATTATAATGTACCTATTTTGTTGCATGATGCATATTTTAAATTAATTTTTTGTTGTAGATTTTTCAACATCAGGCACATGATCATGTTATTTCTTAATGATGGCAAATTATTTCATAGAATTATTGGTTGAATAATAACATTTTGAACTTCTTCTATACCCATCTTCGTCTACATATGTATATTTGTGTGTAAATGAATAGAAATGGAATCACAGGGCCAAACAGGCAAAACTTTCTGCACTTGAGTTTTAACACTATTCCTAAATTGCCCTTAAAACGGTGCAGGAGATGGTCACAGAGCCCATTTCCCTACTCCTTCACCCCACTGCATACTATCAAGCTGGCTCACCCACAGCTCTCATAAGAAGACTACAGAGCAAAATGCTGTCCTGTAATTTAGCTTTGTTGGGCTGGAGTGTGTCTGTGGAAAGACTACAGTAAGTTCTTGCTCTAAAATGGAGCCACATCTGCAGTAATTCAATCGTAAGAAATTCTGTAGCTCCATTAATCTGTTTACTATGAGTGGCACATCTGTAAGATAGTTTTGAAGGGAGGAAGGGCATGGTAGCAATGGACTAAAAAACCAGCATCACCAGAGATTATAGACAGGACACTCTCCCCACCCCACCCCCCTGCCTCCCCGCAATCATTAGAATGCCCAGGGATAAGGAGAAGGTCCCAAAGAGACAGACTGTCTACACCCTAGAATGTAATTAGCTGAAATCATCTTTGGGAAAACTAGGGATTCATTTATTTGATGAAATTCCTTGGATATTTTAAAAGCCAAAATCAAAGTCTATTTTTATCAAGTAAGACTTTTGTAAGATAGCTTTTACAGTCACACACTTCCCTCAGTGGAAATTTTGAATTCAAATAAAAATAAAGTATTTCTCTCATCACAAACACACATACACACACACAACACCCCTATTGATAACTCTACTTCAAATTTCCAACTATTTACAACAGTTTCAGATTTTTAGGGTATAGAATTGAAATTTTCTTTTTCTCTTCTTACAATGTCCTCTTAATTCTTGCACAGTGAGTCTTCACATAGCAGATGTACCAAAATCATCCTACAAACCTGTCATTTCACACATATTGTTTTCATAAATTTGCTACCTCCCTCAGTGCAAACATATGATTTTCTTCTTCAGTTCACCTGAAAATTGCTCCTTCAAGCCTGCATTTGGAATGGGATAGGTTTGGGTATTGTCAGCAGTCCAGGGATGTATTTGAATAAAGTCACACTCCCCACATCTAGGGCAATGTCATCAATCACATGTGTGACAGGGCTTCGTCTGGTGGCCCACAAATCTTCGGCTCCAAAATGAGCTAAGTCCCTCCATTGGGACATGGTGAGAGCTGCACCTGATAGAGTTTTCTATCAATTTCTGGGTGACTGGAGCATGGTTTTCCCCAGATAAAGTTTGTAGGTGTGGATGTGTTCATTGAATGTAAAGCTTTTTCTCTAAAGGCTTTTAGTAATCCAGCAAAAGAGGATTTTGTTGAGAACCACTTTTATAGGCAACTAAAGTTCAAGTATAAGTAGAATATAAGAATAATTTTTATTTCTCCTGAATTAGGCATTTGAAAGGATCCCAAAGGGAAGTTGCAAATATGGACAATTCCAGACTGAGTGGATTTGTCTTAAGTGGAAAATTTTCAAATATTAAAGTCACATTTTACAATATCTTTTTAAATTATGAAAACAATATAGTAACTCACACTATAAAAATTGGAAAATATAGAAAAGTAAAAAATTTGCATTCATATCAGCAACCAACATATCCATATTTATTACACTGAAAGTTCCCTACCAGTGTTATTTATAGCTGTATGTCTGTCTATTTATAAAATTGCATTTGCATATTATGTAAGGATAATAAAAGTTCTATTTATTGAGCACTTAGCATATGTGTGCTTTCCAGTTATTTTCTCATTTTGTTCTACTGAAAAAAAGCTATGAGATATATGTATTATTACAATTTTCATTTCATAAATATGAAAACTGGGATTTAGATTGGTAACTTTTCCAGGACACGTGTTTAGTAAGTGTAGCCCTTTGTTTATACACCATTTTGCAGTATTGTGTCTTCATTCACTTTGTTGTGGAGAGCAAAAGACGTGTAGTCTTTGTAACAATTTCTAATGACTACATAATGTCCCTTAATAGAGATGCCATAAAAACGGAATTATCCTAGAGTTAAAAATTTTACTTTTTAAAAATTTGGTGCATGAGGGATTATTACCAAGTACCAGCTAGTGATGCATTTAGAAAAAGACCTTGACTAAAGGGGGAAATATTAAATACAAATGAGTTTTTATGGCTAAGAGATTTCAAAGTGAGTCCTGAGGTCATTCCAGAAGTTATGCTTATGCACGTCTCAGCAGGATCTCATTGACTGCCACAGTAATCAGTGCCTCAAACAGCAGGGCTCCTGGGGGCTCCAGAGACATCCAGATACTATAGGCAGGGCAGAGAATCTCAGGAATTTGACACCCTGTCAGTGGGCCTTACTTTGGAATATATGCTCCCCAGTGTAACGGAGTTAGACTCATGTATACTTTCCCTTCACATGGCTCTTCTGCCCCTTTTATTTGAACCTATAGTTGGCACTATATTCATTAAATATATGTCCCAGAGACTTAAATCTTCGGTCTGTTCATATGCCGGTTGAGCGCTGAATCTCAACAGAGTTGCAATACCTCCTCTCTAATTCATTGGACTCACCCAGGACAACTAACAAAAAGATGATGATGGACAACACCCATCCCAAAAAACAGAGTATCTAAAATTGCAAACCAGAAAGTTCCATCCATCTGCCCCATGGGATCTAGGCCCCCTCTCAATCAGAAACAGAGTGGGCATCACCATCCCCAAATCCTCAAGATTGCGGAATGAACAAACATAAGGGGGGAATGCAACTATGGGCTAAAGCAGACTTATGACTATTCTAGCAATGGAAGAACTTGTATCATCATTATAAAGTCAGTGGCCAGCAGAGGTTCTGAGGGGAGGGAGAGGGAAGAATAGGTATAACATGGGGCATTTTGAGGACATTGGAATTGTCCTGCATGAATTTGCAATGATGGATACAGACCATTATACATTTTTTCAAAATCTATAAAATTGTGTGGTGCAGAGTGTAAACTACAATGTAAACTATAGACCATGGTTAGTGGCAATGCTTCAATATGTGTTCTTCAATTGTAACAAATGCACCACACTAATGAAAGCTGCTAATGGAGGAAAGTGTGGGAGGGTTGGGAGGTGGGGTATATGAGAATCCCCTATATTTTGATGTAACATTTATGTAATCTAAAACTTCTTTTAAAAAATAATAAAAATTTGGGGCAGTATACTTTATTAAATATTTCTGAGCATAACATATTTTCCATATTTGGATTATTTTCTTAAAATGTATGCCCGTGATGTAACTTCTGAAAGAAAAAAAGAAAAAATGACATTTTCAGCACCCTTGATATGTGTTGCTAAACTAGTACCAAAAAGATTATATTGCTCTATAAGTTTACCAGTAATTCTTTTTTTTTTGTAATAACAAAATTTATTTTTAGAGAAATTTTGGATTTACAGAATAATTACAATGAAAACATAGGGAATTCTCCCATAAATAAATCACCATCACTCCCTACACACACCCATGCACAGTTTCCCCTATTATAAACATCTTACATTAGTGTGGTACATTTTTTTAACAATTGATGAACCAATATTGAAGCATTGCCACTAACCAAAGTCTATAGTTTACATTATGGTTTATACTTTGTGTTGTACTGTTTTATAGGCTTTGACAAATGTAAATTGTCATGTGTCCATCATTACAGTATCATATGGAACAATTTCATTGCCCTGAAAATGACCTATGTTCCACCTATTCATCCCTCCCCCTCCCTTTTGAACCCCTGGCAACCATATATTTATGTCAATGTCACAAGTTCTTCCCTTAACACAAGATAATAACCACAGTAACAATAAATCTACTTTGGTCCACCATTACACTCCACCCCCTTATGTTTGTTCATTCCTCCATTTTGAGGGATTTGGGGTGATGTCCACTCTGCTTCAGCCCAAGAGGGGACTTAGATATTATGGGGCAGATGGAAGGAATTGTTTTGCTTGCAGTTGTAGATACTCCTTGTTTTTGGTGATAAAACTTGTCCATCATCATCATTTTGTTGATTGTCCAGGACAAGTCCAAAGACCTGGAAGTAGGAATTGGCTGCAACTCTACTGGGATTCAGAGCTCAACTAGCATATGAACAATTCAAAAATTTAAGTCTTTGAGAGATATATACTTAAGGTGTATATTGAAAATTATAGGTTCAAATAAAAGGAGTAGAGGAATCATGAATAGGGAACTTTTAAATGAGTATAACTGTTATATTTGGGAAAGAGATTATCATATATTCTCAAATAGGGGGTGTTGATTTCATGAGGCCATGAGGCTTGCCTCCGGGGTCTGGACATCCCTAGGGCCCTCAGGAGCACTGTTGTTTGAAGCCTTGTTTACTGTGGCATTAGTGAAACCTGCCTGAGAGCTGCAGAAGCATAACCTCCAGAATGACCTCCCGACACACTTTGAAATCTCTTAGCCATAAAAATTCTTTTTTATTTAGTGTTTCCCCCTTGGTCAAAGTCTTTTTCCAAATGTATCTCTGGTTGGTGCTTGGTAATAATCAGAATTTTATGTATGCTTCTATAAACTTTAACAATTAAAAAAAATATGCTAGCAAAAACTGGGACTAGGAGAAGAAATTGATGGATCAATGCACTAAATTCCTCATTATTCATATACGGGCATGATTCATTTTCCAGAAGTTTCCTTTCAAGGTTCCTTCTCATCTTCAGCTTTAGGTGTTCTCTACGTGCCACAGAAAAGGTCTGTTTTCATGCTCTTGGCTCTTCTGGGGGCTAGGTTGCTTTTAATTGTTAAGGTGCTCCCTAGCTTGGTGTGGGGGGCAGGAGGATGCTCTGTTGTCTGGTTTGTTCTCAGTTTTATGCAGATTCTTTGTCTCTGGTTCTCAGGGGTGAAGTTTTTCAGTGACCCTGCATTCTTCCTCTGTTAAGAGATGTCTGATGGACTGAGCCCATGATGGTTTCCTGCCACTTTGCCAAGGGTAGAAGGTGGTTTTCCTTTTCGCTTCTACTCTGTTTTGAGGCATGACTTTTTGCCGTGACTTACAGCTTTCATTCCTTAGGGAAGAAGACCCCAGGTGGATTGCCATGCCTTCCTCAGGGTTCCCAACCCCTTCCTGGCTTGTCACACCAGGTGAGGCTTCTTCAGGCTTCCTTCCCCGGCCCTATTCTTCGTCCTAGGTACCAGGGAAGTCCATGGACAAAAGCCTGTCATGGAAGCAAAGTCCTCCTAGGGTTTTTATTCTCTTACAGGAGCTCATGCCAGGCTTCCCCCAATTTGTTAAAATTAGCTAAATTCTTTTTATGTGCTTGTATGAAGGTCTCATCTTCTACTTGCTGCCTCTGTGAAGCCAGGGTTGGCATCCTGCACCTGTCTTTTCTTTGATAACAGAGTAGTTGACCGTTCTGTTACTGCAGCTCTATGATGTGTTCAGGAAGCACTCTGGTTTTGTTGATGATCCAGATTTTTCTTGTCTTCATGGTGGGAGCAATGCTCTTACCAGATTTTTCCATCACAGGTGGAGGCAGAAGTCTGCTTTCATTCATGAAAAAGAAAAAAATTTTTTGCAGGATATAGATTCTTAGCTGATATCTTACTGTTGTCTGATTTGCTTGCTTATTTTTTTATTTTAGCACTTTAAAGGTATAGTTCCATTGTTCATTTTGTCTTCAGTTCATTCTGATGAGAAGTCAGTGGTAATTCAGGTCAGTTTTTCCTGGATGTAAACTATCTTTTGTATTTTTCCTAATTGCTTTCAAGATTTTTCTCTTCAATTTTTGTTTTTAACAGTTTTATTGTGATTTTGGGAGCACTTTTTTTTTCCATATGTGAATCTTGGGGTTCCCTGGGCTTTTTGAATCGATTTTCACCAAATTTGGCAAATTTTGGCCATTGTTTTTCTAGATATTTTTGAATGCCACCTTCTTTCTCTTCTCTTCTCTGGGGACTAAAACTCTACCTATTATAGAGGTTTTCTTATTGTTTTCTAGGGCTCAAGTCTCTGCTCATTTCCTCAATCTTCATCTCTCTTTTCTTCTGATTGAATCATTTAAGTTAATTTACCTGCAAGTGTAGTGACTTGTTTCTCTGTCGTTCTATTTTACTATTAAGTGCATATAATGTTTTCCTTTTTTAAACTTCAGATGCTATTTTCTTCAGTTCTAGAATATTCATTTGGCTTTTAAATTTAAATTTCTCCTTTCTAATGAAATTTACTCTCATTTCATTCTTTGCAAAGATCTTTACATCATCCTGTGTAGTTATAATTTCTGTTTTTAAATCCTTGTTTGCTAAATCCAATATCTATATCACCTCAGAGTTGTTCTCTGTTGATGGTCTTTTCTCTTGCAAGTGGATTACATTTTCCTAGTTTTTCATATTTTGAGTCATTTTGGATTGTATCAGAATTTTTTGAATATTATATTGTAGAGATTCTGTATTCTTTCACGTAGTGTTGATGTTTTTGTTTTAGCTGGTAATTGACTTGGTTGGACTAAAACTCCAAACTCTGCTTCTTGAATGGCCGATCAATTCACAAATTGGTTGTTAGTTTTACTTGACTGCCTTGACTCATCCTCTCATTTGCATGGTTCAGTTGCTGACCAAAGATGTCACAGTATTTATAACAAAATTGGGAGTCACTCTCTCTCTGCCCATATCTGCTATATGGTTATCTCCTCCCTCTCCAGTGGCTGTGGTTGCCTTTCACCCTGTCTTCTTCAGACTAGTGGTCCTGAGGTTATCTGAAGTTTTATCCACCTTGTGTGGCACGAACTGCAGCCTGCTCTTGCTAAAAGCCATGAAAAAGAAGGTCCCCAACCTGTGCTGTTCCCTCCTTCCACATATTTACATCTTCCCAGAATTTTCCTCAGTTGTCTTCTCTCACCTGTGTGCATGTGTGTATTTCCTTCAGAGTTTATGGACTCTCTATAGGATAGTCAGTTTGGTAAGAGATTTCTCAAGCACATCAGAAGTGGACTGCTAACATTTTGTCATCATGATTGTTTATATACATGGGAAATCTGATAAGATATAATGTTAATTTTTCTCTTACTTCTGCAATCCATAGACATTAGTCCATTGGGTCACAAATATTGATTTGGGCTGGGATGGAGCCGGTGGCCACAGAATCACTAGGGAACATTCCGTTAAGATCCATGAATTTTATGACTCTAGGTGTACTCTACTAGAGCCTCTTCAGATGTGACCCCCATAATGGTTAATTTTAAAAGTTCTTCAGGTGATTCTAAAACCCTGATCAATTTCTAAAACCATGTAAATCAGTTCTTACTCTGCAGTTTTCTTGGATTCATTCTATAGCAAAAATGTGTCATGGGTTTAGAAATGCAGAAATGTGAAAATAAGTCATTCTTGACCACAGGAAGAGTACAATAGAAGGAACAGGCAGATAAGTGAGGTGCATGTAATTACAGCTGCATTCCTGGATTATAGCATGCTTGTTTGGAAATTAATTTGGGGATAGATTATGCTGGGTTTGAGAGGTCAAACTAAGGATACCAGGGCCCATTCTCTAGGTAATAGAAAATTAATTAAGGATTTTGAAATAAAGAGTGACATGCTTAGTGCTGTCCTTAAAAATGACTAATCTATTAGCCTATATCACTGACTGACATTAAGAGACTAGAAGTGAAAAGACTATCTGCAATATTCTAGAAGAGAGTAATTGAGGGCTTGAATTAGGGATTGGTCACTGGAATGTAAAGGTTGTGATAGATGTGAAAGCTAATAAGGCAAAATGATCAATAGATGAGAGAGGGCAATGTCAAGGGTAGTACTGAGGTTTTAATGCAAATGATTATGAGACTATGCTGCCATTATAGCAACTGGGGACAGAGAAGGAAAAACTGCTTGGGGGGAAATTTAATTGGGGTTAATTATGTGAGGTGCTGGTGGTACTTCCAATTGGTGATAAAGCAAACTAGTCTGAGTTCATTAATGCAAATCTACAGTCTATCAGGCACATGACTTTCTATTTTTAATGGTAAAATTCTATAACTGAGATTTTTTTCATTTAATCCAGAATACCCTGTGGATATATTGAATTAATATTCCAATTTATACATTATGCATTTAACATGTAATATTTCACTTCATAATAATAATTTGACCTTTCAAACTGTTTTCAAAACTTTATTTAAAGCATTTAAAAAACTAGTCAAGAAATTTACTGTACTTTCTAGTACAAAATCCTAACTCTATCCTCTGCTTTCTTTTGTGACTAATTCTGATATTATGATTTAATTTTAACACTATAATCCCCACTATTCTTAATATGTATTTTAAAATAATTTCCATGAAACTATGTGCATACAGGAAAATATACATATTTTAAGGTAGACCTAGAAGAATTTTCACAAGGCCCTCCTTGTGTTCCTTCCATGTCATTACCTATACCCTCCAAAGGAGACTACTACTTTCACTATTGATTACTTTTTCCTGAATGGCATCAAACAGTATATGCAATTTTGCATCTGGTTTCTTTCATTTAAATTATGTGGGTGCTGTTGATCAATTCTGTTGCACTAGAAACAGTCATTATCATTTTAGTGTTGTGTAAAATTCCACTTAATCTTGATAGACATTTGCATTGTTTCTGGCTTGTGGCTATTAAAATAATTCTGTTTAGAGCACATTTATGCAAACTTTCCAGTCAACATATGGTTGCATTTTTATTGGGTCTGTATTTAGATTTGTATTTTGGACCATACAGTATGTATATGTCTGTCTTTAGTAGATGGTGACAAACAGTTTCCAAAGTGGCGATATTGTCCTCATCCTTGCTAGGGCTTTGTATTTTCAGTCTTTTTAATTTCACCCCTCCCAATGTATATGTAATTGTTAATCATTGTGGATTTTATTTACATTTTTCTGTTGATTAATCAGGTTGAGAACCTTCTTGTGTGTTTATTGACCATGAGTTACCCTCTTTTCAGTAGAGGTTGTGAAATTATCTTGGCTAGTTCTCTACTGGTTGTCTTTTACTTATTGATTGGTATGAATGGTTCATATATTATGATATGAGCCTTTTATTAATTATATTTGTGATTACTCTTTAAGAAAATGCTGCCTATTCCAGTGGCCTGAATGTATTCTCTTATGTTAAATTCTATAAAGATGATTTATAAAGAAGTTTTATACAGACCCTTTTATTATTTATTCCCTTGATTCTTTTATACTTTACATTTATATTTTGGTTTATGATGCGAGATAGGTGGTCACGTTTAATTATTTTCTACATAGATTTACTGAGCACATATCCTTATACAATGAACAAACTCAATTTATTGAAAAGCCTATTCTCTTCCAACTGTTCTGCAGTGATACATTTGTTATTAAACAAGTCTCTGTATGCATAATTCTGAATCTTGACTATTGCATTCCATTCATCTCTTTTTATTTGCTTGCTTCAACACAACACTCTCTTACGTACTCTAAATCTTGATATGTGGCTATGTAAGTCTTCAACTCTGGGCTTTTGAAGTTATCTTGGCTCTTCTTGGCCACTTGCATTTTCATATAAACTTTAGAAAAAAACTTGGTTTAAAAAGCAAATCTGGGGAAGCGGCTGTGGCTCGATCAGTGGGGCTCCCGTTTACCATGTGGGAGGACCCGGGTTCG
>JAKSZT010010873.1:11778803-11818841 GCA_026826555.1 Tolypeutes matacus | reverse complement strand
AAAAAAAAAAAAAAAAAAAAAAAAGCAAATCTGCTAGATTTTGTTGGGGAGTGCATGAAATGTATGTATCAATTTTAGAAAAAAGAAATATTTACAATATTAAGCAAACCATAACTCTTCATCGCCTTAGGTGTTCTTTAGTTTCTTTTGATAATTTTGTACAATTTCTTTATTAGAGTTATGCCTAGATAGTTCATGTTTTTGATACTATTGTTAATTATATTTTTAAAAATAGTTAAATTATTTGTTGCCTTTAAGTGGAAATATAATTGATGTTATGTTGAATCTTTAGCCAGCAAAATTACTAAAATTATTTATTAAGTCTGAAAATTATCAGGTTTTTTGTTTTATGAATATAATATGTTGTCTTTAAAGCAAGTCTTAATTCTTACTTTGATATTATTATAATTTTAATTGTCTCTCTCTTTTTGTGTGTGACTTATTTCTCTTGCTAGGATCCTGAGGAAAATGCTGAACAGAAATGGTGATTATGGACATTTTAGTTTACAACCCCCCCTAAGTTCATGGAGAAATCTTTCACTATTTCACTATGAAATATGACATTTTGATGTAAGGTGTTTCTAGATAGTTTCAGGAAGTCTTCTCTTAGGATTTTAAGAGATTTTTGTCATGAAAGCATCTATAAAGATGATCATGTATTTTGAACCTTTATTCTGTTAATGTGATGAGTATCACAGATTTATTTTCAGATATTAAAAACCAATGCTGCATTCTTGGAATTAATCAAACTTGGATATATTTCTGAATTCTTTTGGTAATGTTTTATGTAGGATTGATTACATCTATGTTCATCAGTGAAATAGACCTTGTAAGTTTCCTTTCTTCTACCATTTCTGTCAGACTTTGGTATCACAGTTATGCTGGTTGCATAAAATGGGATGTGAAGTTTTCTCTCTTTTTCTATGCTCCGGAAGAGTTTTTATAAGATTGATGTTAATTCTTAAGTATTTGGAAGAGAATTCAATTAAGAAGCCATCTGGGCCTAGAGTTTTTTCTATTGGAAGATTTTCATTAGAGCTGCAATTTTTTAACAGGTATAGGCATAATCAGAATGTCTATTCTGATGTTAGTTGTGTTTCACTATTAATCTATTCATTTTAAATTTACATATTTATTGACATAAAGTTGTTCATCTCTTCTTATATCTTTTATATTTTTCATTCCTGACATTGTTTTATTGTTTGTTTAGAGTCTCTCTCTAAACATATAACTTCTGTCCTCTCCTTTCCTCTTTTCGTCTCTTTCTTTTTCTCTAGTCTTCCCGTGGAGTTTACAATTTTATTAGTCTTTTCAAACTTCTTGGCTTTTACATTTTCCCCTAATTTGTCCTACTTTTGTATTTCCTTAATTGCTGATCTTATATTTACTATTCCCTTAATTTTACTTTCATTGAGTAACTTACTGAGATGGATGCTTAGATCGTGGATTATAAGCATTTATTCTTTTTCTGAAATGTGCTTTCAAGGCTATAAATTTCCAGCCTAGCATATCTTTAAATGTGTCCCAGAAGATTCTATGTGATTTATTTTATTATCTTTCTATTCAACCTATTTTAAATTTTCATTGCAACACTAACTTTGACTGAAACACAGGGGAATTTTCTAGTTATATTTTTGTTATTCAGAAAATACACATGGAATTATTTCAATCCTTGGATATTTCTTGAAGCTTGCTTTGAGGCACAGTATATTATTAGGAAGTCTTCTCTTAGGAAGACTTTGGGAGAAATGTGGATCCTCCTGTTACTGAAGACAGTGTTTTATAGAGAGCGAGAGAGACGGGATAAAACAATTTGTTTGCTTTTGAACACTTCTCTATCCTTACTGATACTGACCTTTTGTTTTATTGGTTATTGAGGGCAATGTGTTAAAATCTCCTACTTTGTTTATGGATTTTATATACTGTTTTATGAGGTGCCTAAATCTTCCTGATGAAGGTAATATTTAATCACAATGAAGTATCTTATTTTTCTCTAATGACTTTCCTGCCTTGAAGTCTATATTTTTTTCTATTAGTGTAGACATACATAAGTTTGGGACAATGTTTAATTATATAAATATATATTTTCATCTTTCTACTGTGAAAACTTCTCTATCCTTGTATTTAAAGACTATCTTTTTATTGGCCTTTGTTTTATTTTAACCAGTCTGATAAACTTTCTTTCAGGCAGTGCCCAGTCCATTTACATTGTCGATTTACTTCTATATTTGAGATTATACCTAATATTTTTGAACACAGTATACTTTTAGCACTTCAAAACTTTGCCTGCTGGTGACAATTTTCTCTCGGTTTTGTTTATCTGGAATTCTCTTCATTTCACTTCAGTTTTGAAGTATATTTTCTCTAAGGTATAGATATCTAGTTTGAAATGATTTCCTTTCAGCACTTTGATAATGCCATTCCATTGTTTTCTGGCTTCCATCCTGTCTTTTCAAGCGTTAACTAACCATCAGCCTTATTGCTGTTCCTTTGAGAGTAATGTGTCTCTTTCCTCTAGCTGATTTAGGATTTATGCCTTGGTGGATGTTAAATTTTCTGGTTCCCTAAAAATGTGGAAAGATCTTTTAGTCTTCTTGAAGGTTCTGTAGCTGAGACAGCTGATGCTGTCAAGGCTTTTCCTGTCAGTGTTAGACCTTACTGCATCATGTGCTGGATTGCACATGTGTGTCTGATGTTTTTTTTTTTTTTCCTGGAAGACTGCTCTACCTGTTCATATGGTGGTGCTAAAAATTCTTAGGAATTATAAAGCCCCCAGAGCAATTGCTAATTAATGCGTGGCAGCTGTAGATGTATAAATATAACAGCTCCCCAATCCTCAGGTGAAATAATTCTGATGCATTTGTTTTATACACTGTTTTTTGTTTTTTGTTTTTCCCTATGTTTTCTCCAAAGGATTGGTTAGATTAATAATAGATCCCTTATTATCTGCCTTCCCTTCCTGGAATTGCTTCCTCCTTGTTAGGGTTCCTTTCACCTCCCAAATAAACCATCATGCTGAAATCCTTACTGCAGGGTCTAAGATACCCTAATCCCAGAAGACCAGAAAAGGCCCTGATCATGCCCCTGCTGGTGAAGGACTGTGGTGGTCAGGTGAAAAAGGGCCTTCAAGACTATCTGACACTGCATTCAGTTGTTTCACCAGGGCACCCTCATGAAGTCTGTGGTCCCTCATTACATAATCTAGATAAATATACTTATCATTTAACAGAATACTCACACTGGTTTTCTAAGTTATGGAGTACAAACCAAAAAGTTAGGGGGCAACTAATGGAAGCCCCTGAAATTGCTCCCCAGTCAAGATAGTAAATGAGAAGCCACAATACCTCCTGAAAGAAATGAGAGTCAGTTGCCATCCCACAGACTTACAGGATGCAGGAGTGGCAGTCCCTGTATATGTCCATTCAATTAACCAGGCTGGCTCCTGGAAATACCAGATATGTCATGATGTTGGAAGATCACCATAAATTTAATCAACCACTATTGCATCCATGAAATTGTCAAGACAGTGTAAAGGCAAATAAAACCTGAGTATTATTTTGAAAATAGTGATGACTCTCCAGAACCACTGAAAGTATCATGAAAACCCCCAGGTATCCAAGGACCAAGTGTGGGAGTACGAATGATGAGTTTTACCATCATTACCTATGACCAACTTGAGAAATATGTGCTTCAGTTCCCAGGAGAGAGACGCCTCTATCAGGCTACACAGCATGGTTTCCATAAAACCTGCCTGTATAACTCCCACTAGTAATTCTGGCCTCTCATGCAGAAGTGCAGAAGGCATTTTGGAAAGTTACTACACTGACAGTAGAACTTGATCATTATTTTCATGAGCTTATGAGCTGCTGCTACAGCAGCAGAGAGGGCAGAGAGGTTCACTTAATCTTTCTATAGCTGACAATTAACCATAAATGGGTAACGGCAGAAAGCATGGCTTGACAAAATATGGTAACCAGGAGTTCAGAGTTCTCAAGGATAAAGAGATGAATTATCCCAGATCATCAGAAAAGATTGCCAAGTATGAGAGGAATCTTGATTAAATGGTAGAAGAGATAGATGGTGATTATCAGTTGCAACTTTTGGATAAACTGCAATGAAGCACATCCCTTGCTCCACACACCTCCTGTTGTATGTGCATTTAAAAAAAAAAATTATGAGCTTCAAGAACTGGTAACAGAGTTGAGTAAACTTAATGTGGGGTGTGAGTTGCTCTGAGCATTACAAGGGTTGGGCTGTAGCAGATACTGTGAGCACTCTCTCTTATACCCCAGACCTTACCAGCGCGCTCTAGAAAACTTGCAGCTGCCAGTATCTGTCTTCATCCCTGATGACTTCTTCTGCAAGACTACTCTGCCTGTATCCAAGGCAAACTGGAAGTGCTGAGGAATTAATGAACACCCTCAGGAACATCCCTCTACCAAGGACTGATAGGAGAGGTTGTATAAATACTCGGGCCTCCTCAACCATTGGGTGGGATATATCCCAGGTTTACCATTTCCCAGAGTTATGCCACCATAAGCTTCAGCTGTCTTCTGTAGTGTCTTGCTTAATAGTGTACCCCTAAATGGTACTATCTCCCTTCCCTAAAATCATTTCCCACTTCCCTCTTCATGTTCCTTATGTTTCCCAAATGAACTATGTGCAAATCTTTATTTTAGGGTCTGCTTCTGGGGAAACTCAAACTAAGATTTGTAGCCACCATATTTGCCTATGTTTTTCAGCCTCTTGGCCATTGTTGGGAATTAGTAAATGCCTTATGTTTAAAGGAACTTCTAAATATCAGACTCAATTATCTGTTCTTTTCTCAGGTGTTCTTGACCCTTTAAGTCCTTACTGATTTGGAACTTCTCTGAAGCCTTCAAACAGACTTTTAAATAGATATCTAGATACTACAGTTGTTCTCAGTGGGAGAGTTGGTCCACTATAACTGATAGCAGAAAGCAATTTCATTCATGAATCCAAATGTGAATTAGAGAAAGTTGAATGAGAATGAAAAGCAATTATTGTCTTCTTCCATGATATTTTGAAAATTTGAGAAAGATTTTAAAAAAATGTAATATCCAATTTTACCAAGCCAAGGTCAGGGTGTTCTTACATTATAAATCTTTCAATCACCTTTGATGCTTTGCTTTCTGCCAATTCCACATTTTTCAGGTAGTTTCTTTGTTCTTATTTTGTTCTTTATGACAAAGAATTAGAAACTTTTAGATTTGCTAGTGTTTTCATGACATGTTCAGGGAGTAATTATCTGGCTTTCAATGATTATTCATTCATTCCTCTGGGGGTGGTGGTGGTGGTAAGAGAACAAGTGAAAAACATTCACATTTCTCTTCATTTTCTAACCGGTAAATATCGTTCAACAAGGGCATGATTTTGTATTTGAATGGAGAGAGAGAGAGAGGTATTAAAGGAATGAAAAAGTGCTTGTTTGAAGAGTTCCCCATTAAGACTCATTCTGTAGATTAATAGAGTGCTCACCAGTCTCCAGGGTTAGCAACTCAATAATCTCATGAAAATTAAATTTACATAAAAATGTAGGGAAAAATGAATCACCTTTCAATCTTTGTTGGCAGCAGGTCAAAAAGCCACATCCCCATTGAATTTGGAACTCGGCTTTACAGGGCCTTTTACTGTGCTCTGTTTTCTTGAGACTCCCACATGGACCAATTGATTTCTTCACAGTGTCCAGTTCCATACACTCTGGGAGCTGTACTCATGTGCTGAGCCGTAGATATCACACTCCGTGTGACTTGTCGTTTGGTGAATGCAGTGAAGTTTGATTGCTCCCGAAGGGTGACACATTCTGCCTTAATGGATTGTCTCTGTAATTAGGAATTGGGCATAGCATCAGGATCATCTCTGCAGAGTAGGCCAGAGAATTTTCTGGTTAGGAGTGTCCTCTACCATCTGCTTGTATGTTTGAGAGAAATAAGGGGAAGGGACGGTAACTCATGTCTTACTTATCACAAAGATAAGTCATAGTCTAAGTATATATCCCATAATATCAAAACAAATGACTAGAAAAATTATGCTCAAAGTTTACCATCATGCCAGTTAAATATAAGAAAAGTTTTCTCTGTTCTGTCCGAGTAAACCATAATTTGAAGATATAGCATTCATTCTCCTGCTCCATGAGGTGCCACTGTGAAGCCAAGGGAAATATATTCTCCTTACCTCTTAGTGCTATGAAAATATTTCCTTACTCCTCTGAAGGTAAACATCTAAAATGATATTAGATTACTATCTAATTTGTGGAACAGGGGAAAGGAAGCTAGCCTGTTGTCTTAAATTCCATGTTCCCCTTTCTAATTTAGTATTTTTGTAAAAATCCATCCTAATCCTGGCATTAGTACTTTTGCTCCAAATTCATAATTCCTTGAGGAAAGAGAAGAGCTACAACAATTTTGATTTTAGTTCTTGCCTACCACTGAATTATATGTGCTCAACTGACAACACAACTTGAACCAGAGTTCATATAAAATGCTCTGAGATGTGGCAATGTTCCTCTCCAATTTTTTTCTTGGTGGTGGTGATGATGGTGGGTGGCCATCCAGTGGCACCTAGTATAGAGGTATCCAAAGAACTTCTTTGATCTGGGCAGGATAGGTTCTTTTTTTCCATATAGGAAACATAAAATTTGGTAGTATTCCATTTATTTTATTTTTATTTTTATTTTTATTATTTTTTAAAGATTTTTTTTATTTATTCATTATCCCCCCCTTGCTGCTTGTGCTCGCTGGGTCAGCCAACCATGCCGTGTGGGCGGGCCTACCTTCACCAGGAGGCCCCGGGAACCGAACCCGGGGCCTCCCATATGGCAAACGGGAGCCCTACTGATTGAGCCACAGCCGCTTCCCGGTAGTATTCCATTTATATACTACTTTCACCATCAGATTTACTTTCTGAAAATCACATGGAATTTTGATGTATTTTTATCATTCAGTCAAAATATTTAGAAAACTTATATGTTAGGAATATTGGTAAGTGGTTGATTTAAAAAGATGAAAAGACAAATGACTTGCTTTCAAAGAACTGACTGAACACTGGTAATTTCAACTTCTATGTCACATGCACATTCCATTAATTTGCATTTGCAAAAATAGATGCCAGGTATAGGGTCAGATGTTTGTGATGTAAACAGATATGCTACATGTTTATGACTCTATTTATGAATACTGTGTTAAAAACTAAAAAAAATTTATATAATACTCAGTATATATTTTTGAAAGGCACACCAGAGGAAGAAAAAACCCTCACGTGCACTATCTTGAGATCAAGATGAATTTTTGTTATTTTTATGCAATATGGACCTGGAAGCAAAAGTCAAAGTAGCATATGCTACTATCATTCCACATAGAAACCCCCTCCCTCTGCTAATATTCTCTGAATGCTTACCAGGTGCTCTGAACACGTTATTGCTTTAAAATTACACAACCACTTATGGTGCTGCTTGTAATACGCCAAGGAAACCGAGCCTGGGGGCCTCTAAGGCGCTGTGGCTGGTATATGGCAGAGCCTTCAGTTAGCCTCGGCACCTCCAATCCTCTCGATGGATTGAGAATATTTGGAGTCCGTGTGACGGTTTTCTTTTCAGTTCACATGTGATAGGTTTATGAAGAGTTATGGTCAAGACACGTAATCTCACTTGCCCCCCAGGCCCTTCAAAGTGCTGAGTGCATTTTGGGTGGGAAGGCACCCCACTCAAACTGCATTAGGTTCCTGCCTGCTTCTTATTTACCCAAGGGAAAATGAAATAAGAACACAAGGTGTCTTTTGAAATGCATGAGGCTTAGGGCATCTATGGGATAAGAGAAGAGTAGTTTAATACTCTAATCTAGAACTAGCCGCCTATTTTCTGTGAGCAACACATGCAGGCATCAGGTAGATTTGGGGTGTCTCTGAGTTTTCCTAATGGGCCCAAAGCAATGGAGAGGAGAGGGGGAAGTGACACCTGAGCAAAAGAAGGAGAGGGAGGGGAGAGACCACCTGGCAGGCAGAGGGAGATTGGAGAGAATGGTGAAGAAAAAGAGGCAGATGGAGAGGAGGGGCTTTGGGACAGCATTGTGCCCTGGGGTCTCTCGGGCACCTGGGCTGTCAATTACCTGCCCCTGCTCTGGTGAGGAGGGAGACAATTCATTGCTTGCTCCTTTTCTTTTACTTTCACATCTCTCTCTGGGGTTGGGAGAGGTGAGCAATTTGTTGCAAATGCATGATGAATTTCATTAAGTATTCACAACTGCTGTTATAATCACTGGAGATCTGCAAAATAGAAACCCAACATGCTCTGAACAGGTTTGACACACAGAGCAAAGATGTGAAATTTGCCAGAAATTAAAAGCTGGGCTGGTAAATTCAGGCCCTTGGTAAAATTTTTTTTGAACAGCACATAATTTTATTGAACAAACGACAGTTACATGTTTTATTAATGTCCTTTTTAGACAGACTTTATAACATGATCTCATCATAAAATCCTGGAAGGTAATGGATTTATCATTCAATGAATTAATGCAATAGAAAGTGCTTTGTAGCCTGGAAAGTACTAAATAAATATTAGCTGTTGCAATAATAATCCAGATGATATTTTATTTTATACATTAAAATTTCTTTAAATACTATTTTTATATTAAAATTGTTTCAGACTTACAGAAAATTTGTGAAGATAGTATAGAGAGTTCCTAAATACACCACACTCAGTTTCCCCTATTATTAACGTCTTACATTAGTATGGTGCACTTGTCACAATTAATGGACGAACATTGATACATTATTATTAACTCAAGCCCATGCTTTATTCAGGTTTCCTTAGTTTTTATCTAGCGTCCTTTTTCTGTTCTAGGATCCTATCCAGGATAGCACATCATATTCAGTCATGTCTCCTTAGGAGCCTCTTAGCTGAGACAGTATCTCAGACTTTCCTTGTTTTTGGTGATTTTGACATTTTTGAGGAGTATAGAAATCCTTGGAAAAACAGCCAATTCTAGCACTGAAACAGGATATATGCAAGATGAGGCCAGGCCAATGGGGAGGCTAGAGCAAAGATTGCTCTGTAGAAGAGTTCGACATAAGGCAGCATGGACAAGTTCTAGTATCCCCACTGTGCCTAATCATTGGCGGGCAGCAGCTTGGGGAAAATATGGTTTTGGCATAAACACTATGGTGGAGCCAAAGGAGCAGCAGCTGGAGACTGTGTGCCAATGGGGCAGCTCAATGCAGATAGTGACTGGAGATCCAAGCCATGCACTTCCATGGTCACCACAATTCTCTATCCTTGAATTGGTTCTAACACTTAAAATCTTTAATAAAAAAGACATTCACATGTATCTACAGGTAAAATCCTATGATGTCTGGAATATTCCAGACTCCTCCAAAAGGAGGGGGTAGATGATAAAGAATGGAAAATTGCTAACTGTGGAATCTGTTTTGAGTCCATGAGAGTTCATTATCCTCTTCTCTCTCCTATAGTGTATGGTTGAAAGTTGACATAATAGTTTTAAAATGTAACCAACTCATTATTATTAATTATTGATGAGACTACTAAGTAGGGCATGCCAGGATCTGTATGGATTTTAAAATGTTAAATTTAGAAAACCACAATAATAATAATGGCTACCCACAGAAAGTCAGGAGTATACAATACACTTTACATAGGCTGTTCCACTACCAGGAATACTACCAGGCCAATAAGTTATTATTATTGACCCTAATTTACACAGTTAGTAAATAGCTTAGTTTGGATTTAACAATATTCTATCCAATTCAAAAGCCAGTATTATTTCCACTAGTCCTTTCCATTATGCCACTACCACCATAATAATAAGTACTTTTATTGAATAATATATATGTGTGAAGCATTTTGCTAGATGTGATACATGTGTTGAATCTGATCAAATGCCTTTCATGCATCTATTGATATGGAAATAAGATTGTTCCACTTTATTCTGTTAATGAGGTAAAGTGATTAATCAAGTCTTAATAGCTTTATTGAGGTAGAAGTGATATACAATAAATTGCTAATATTTAAATCACACAATTTAATGGAATTTGATATAGATATATACCTGTGAAATCATCACCACAATCAGGATAATGAATATATCTATCATCTCCAAAATTTCCTCATGCCCTTTGGTAATATTTTACTCCTGCTCCACCCCACAGAAAAATCACTGATCTGCTTCATTTTCTGTATATTAGTTTGCATTTCCTAGAACAGTGGTTGGCAGGCTATCACCTGTGGGTCAAATCTGTCCTACCATCTGTTGTAAATAAAATTTTATTGGCACACAGTGACACATCCTAACTTTTGTTTTTAATAAACATAAAAAAGAAGAAAGCATCTTCCTTTAAGATATGAAGAATAAATATCTAATCAAGACTGAAGATTACTGAGTTATTGCTTTGGCTGGACATCACTGGGAACTGACCATAGGGAAATGCTGGACAGGGCAGTTCCACAGCCTTGTATGATGTCCCTGAGAGCCAGAATAGGACAAAGAGAAAATGAGTTCCTTCAAACACTGGCAAAGAGATCTCCTTGTACATTTGACCTCTCAAGAGGTATTATAATTTTGATAAATCTATGATACTTTATAGTTAGGCATCAAAATGTTTAGATATTTATGAGAAAATGGAAGCAGATTAACTCAGTTCTCCTGATATTGATACCTATTTTCAAAGGATGAGTATAAACACTGTTTTAATAAGCATGGCAGCAGAGACCTAAAATAAGACAAGTATTAATCTTCTATGAAAATTATGAAACAAGAAACATATCAAGTATAAAAAGAATCTTTGGAAAAATAAAACATGTTAAAAAAGGAATGAACATACTTATTAACAGATAAAAGTGTGCTTTTTAGGTGTGCATTTCCACCACTTTTACCTCCTTATTTGTTATATATTATCAGCAGTACATTCTTAATCTTATAAAAAATGAAGTGCCCACCTCAAACCAATACTAACACATGTCCTTATATATTTATGCATAACTATTCTGTGTTAAACAAATAATATTCAGATAAATAGGATATGAAGGGAACTATTTCAGAGCATTTTACAGTGTCACTAACAACCAGAGAAATATGTTTCTTAAATAAGAATTACTTTTAGTTTCCATGTCTTAACAACAATAGCATTATGCAAGCTAAATAATTAATAACTACTCCACAATATCATGAAATATGTGGTAAGTATTCCAATATCCTTAAATGTATCATTTTAAAAATATTTTTATCAGGATCCAAATAAAATTTCAAGTATTGTGAATGTTTTACACATCTCTTAAGTCACTTTAACCTACAAATTCTTTCTCATATGTCTTTTTTCCATGCAATTTATTTATGGAAGAAACCAGCAATTTACCCTGCAGAGTTTCCCACAGTCTTGAATTTGAAGACTGAGTTTTGTGTTGATGGTTCCTATGATACCCTGTTGTCTATGTTTCTAAAATTGGAAGTTAGATCTACAGGTGTGGTCAGATTCAAGTTAGACATTTTGGCATGGATGATTTTGTGTACTTCCATGGGAAGGCATGTAATCTCACTCTCTTTCTCTCTCAAGAGAGAGGTTCACAGCCAAATTCAAAATGGTGATATTCTATTTCTACCATTCCCTCTTCATTTATTAGCTGGAATGTTTCTGCAAAGAGAAACTCTCCCTTACCAATTGTTTCGTTACTTATAGGTGTGGTTTATATAGGAAAAGCTTGATTTTCCCCTTTATTTACTATGATAAAGAGTTGGTTCCTTAGCATCCTCCAATGGTGACTATACAATTGTACTGTACGATAAAGCAAACGAGCAATTATCTTGATATCATTGGGGAATCAGGAATTTCAGAGAGAAGAAGATTCAGATGAAAGATCACTGACTGGTGGTATATAAATAGTCGGTAGTAGTCTTAATTTTATTTGGATTGGAATGGTAGTAAAAACTCAGGGGTTTTTAGCTTTAAAAAATACAGATGTCCTGGCTCTGGCCACTGACAGTGCCTGGGGACAATAACCTATGCCTAAATAAAGATAAACCTTTAAAATCTTGTTATAACAGTAGGTAGGGCAGCTATAAAAAAAATCAGGGATACTGGAAAGGATTCAAGAACCAATGTGAATGAGATACCAATGTGAATGAGATACCAATGGCCAAATATGTAACAAATTGAGCAACAATAAGTATAATAATTGAAACATTTAAAATATATTATATTAAAATACATGAATTTGGAATGATACTAAGATTACATTTTAAGATGAAACAACCATAAATAAGACCTAAGTATTGCCCTGATATCATTTGTTTATCAAATTTTACTAAATGAATTAACATTTTTCAGTGCAAAAGTCATTTTGAAATATATTATTGGATGCCTTTTTCTCAAGATATCTGGTTGATAAACAATGGAATTGAAATTGATACTGATATTTTATTCACATATAACATCTAGTCAAAATTATTCCAGTCCATTCAAAATTACACTGCAAGAGAATCAGCAAGATGGCGGCAGAGTAAAGAGCTCCCAGAATCAGCTCCTGCTACAGGGCAGTTGGTGATCTCCCAGAGCTATGTAAAGCACTTGTTTGGGGGCACCAGGAGACCAGAAGTGCATCCTGCAACATCCTTGAAAGAATGGAAGGAGGAGACTGCCATCTGCAGAGCAGATTTGTGAGTAGAGTACTACACTCCCCAGAGGCCTGTGCCCATCCTCCAGTGGCAGGACAAGCCACTTTGGGAGCTGTTCCGTGGCAGGAATTGGAAGCTCCACTTCCCAAAAATGGGGGAGGAAGAGACGGTTGGGCACCAACTTTAGCTACTGATGAGTAAATTCAGCGAACTAAAGTATAGTCCTAAGAACAGCTGAAGTTTGAACCTGTCCAAGTCAGAAAGAGGCCAGTGGCTGCCATCTTAACTCCGCACCTGACATGAGGGGAAGCGGGGCAGACTGAAAATCAGGTGATGGTAGGGACCGGCTTTTTCCAACTATAACAGATTGCCCCTCTATCCTAAGCCCCAGGCTCACCTCAGTCAGGGAGGAAGCTTGGGGGAGCTGTGCCAGCCTCTCCAGGAAATTACAGTACAGGCCACAGAGGCTGGTGATCATCCTACTTTGGCAGCACGAGCCACCCCAGGAGCTATTCTGTGGCAGGAATTGGAAGCACCATTTCCCAAAAACAGGGGAGGAAGAGACAGTTGGCCACCGACTTCAGCTACTGATTAGTAAATTAGGCTTGCTAAAGTACAACCCTAAGAATAGCTAAAGTTTGAGCCTGTCCAAGTCAGAAAGAGGCCAGTAGCTGCCATTTTGACTCCAACCCCAGCATGAGGGGAAGCTGGGCTGACTGAAAATTACAGTGATGGTAGAGACAGGTTTCTTTCACCCAGATTGGCCTGCAGTCCTAGCCTAGGCTTCAGCCCCAACTCTAGCAGGGAGGAAGCTGGTGGGCCCTGCATCAGCCTGTCCAGGTAACTGCAGGTACATTTGGCTGACACAGACTGAGTAATCGAAAGTCTACTGGGGCAACTGCAGTCATCTTGGACCTGCACTGCATAGATTGCTGTCCACACCTGCAGCTCCATTCCCGCCCCCCCCCACCCCAGACAGGGAAAAAAGGGGTGTGAAGCTTCATCAGTCTCTCTGGGCAACTACAGTCTTGACCTGCATGAGGTGGATTATTCCACACAGCTGTGGCTCTGTCCCTACCCCTGGCAAAGGAGAAATTTGGGAGAAGCCTCATCAGTCCTTGGGGCACTGAGGGCAGCTTGAGCCTCCACAGCTTACAACACCAACTACATCCTTGGCTCCTACTACACAACAAGAGAGAAAGGGCAGGGAGCCCTAAACTAAAGAGAAAAAATGCACCCAGAATAAATACTCTAGTAAGCCAGATGCCAAGACACCAACAAAAAATTACAATCCACACCAAGAAACAGGAAGATATGGCCCAGTTAAAGGAACAAGATAAGTCTCCAGATGACATAAAGGAGTTGAGACAACTAATCATAGATGTTCAAACAAATCTTAATAAATCCAATGAGATGGCTAAAGAAATTCAGGATATTAAAAAGACATTAGATGAGCACAAAGAAGAATTTGAAAGCACACATAGAAAAATAGCAGATCTTATGGGAATGAAGGTGCAATAAATGAAATAAAAAATACACTGGAACCATATAATAGCAGATTTGAGAAGGCAGAAGAAAGGATTAGTGAACTTGAAGAAATGGCCTCTAAAAGTGAACATACGTAAGAACAGATGAAGAAAAGATTGGAAAAACTTGAACAAGTTCTCAGGGAACTAAAGGACAGCAAGAGGCGTGCAAACATATGTGTCATGAGTGTCCCAGAAGGAGAAGAGAAGGGAAAAGGTGCAGAAGGAATATTTGAAAAAATAATGGTGGAACATTTCCCAACCTTATTGAAGGACATAGATATCCATGTCCAAGAAGCACGATGTACTCCCACCCCCAAAAATCTGAATAGACCAACTCTGAAACACGTACTAATCAGAAGGTCAAATGCCAAAGACAAAGAATTCTGAAAGCAGCAAGAGAAAAGCAATGCATAACATACAAGAGTTACCCAATAAGATTAAATGCTGATTTCTCACCAGAAACCATGGAGGCAAGAAGACAGTGGTATGATATATTTAAGATACTGCAAGAGAAAAACTTTCAGCCAAGAATCTTATATCTGGCAAGATTGTCTTTCAAAAATCAGGGTGAGTTAGAATTTTTACAGATAAACATAAACTGAGAGAGTTTGTAACCAAGGAATCTGCTTTGCAGGAAATACTGAAGGGTGTGCTACAGCCTGAAAAGAAAAGACAGGAGAGAGAGGCCTGGAAGAGAGCCTAGAAATGAAGATTATATCAATAAGAGTAACTAAAAATGTCAAAAGAGTGGTGAAAATAAAATATGACAGATAAAACCCAAATATTCAGGAATAAACTTAACCAACGATGTAAAGCACTTGTATTCAGAAAACTACAACGAATTGTTAAAAGAAATTTAATAAAACCCTAAATAATTGGAAGAACATTCCATGCTCATGGATTGAAAGACTAAATATCATCAAGATGTCAATTCTATTCAAATTGATATACGTATTCAATGCAATCCCGATAAAAATTCCACCAGCATTTTTTAGATAAATGAATAACATGATTATCAAATTTATTTGGAAGGGTAAGGGGTTCCTGAATAGATAGAAACATCTTAAAAAGGAAAAGCGAAGTTGGAAGACTCTCATTTCCAGACTTTATATCATATTACCTAGCTACAGTGGTAAAAACAGCATGGTACTGGCATAAAGACAGATGCATAGACCAATTGAACTGAATTGATGGTTAAAAAACCTACCTTCACATCTATGGTCAAGTGATTTTTGGCTAGCCTGTCAAACCCACCCAGCTCAGGCAGAACAGTCCATTCAACAAATGGTGCTGAGAAAACTGGATATCCATAGCAAAATAAGGAAAGAGGACCCCTATTTCACACCCTATATAAAAATTAACTCAAAATGAATAAAAACCTAAATGTAAAAGCAAGAACCATAAAGCTTCTAGAAGAATATGTAGGAAAATATCTTCAAGACCTGGTGGTAGGTGGTGGATTCTTAAAGGAGATAAGAAGAGGACTGAGATGGACTACTGATATTTAATATATGTAGACGTTTTAATGAGCTTCACTGTAAAAGTGTGGAAATGTACAGAGTTGATGGTAACACATAGTAACAGCTGGTTTATTAATGGGAATGTGGCTGAAAATGGTATTCTAGGGAAGTAAATGCCAATTGACAGAAAGCTAGAGAATAATCTAGGGACTGAATCGCACAGTAAACCCAGAGGTGGATGAGAATAGTGTTGACGGTACAGATGCGAGAGTGTCCCTTGTGAGCTAGAGCAGGTGTACATCACTATTGCAGGGTGGTGGGAATGTGGAGAAGCATGGGAAAAATACAACTGGAGTGACCTATGGAGTGTGGTTAACAGCAATACTGTAATATTCTTGCATCAAGGCCAAAGATGTACTGTGTTGATAATGGGGGAGTATGGAGAGTGTGTGCCAGAAGTATGCTGTGGACCTGGAAATAATTGGATGGTATTATCTCATAATCTGTAACAAATATTCCACCACAGTGTGGTGTGTTGATAGAGGGGTGTTGTTTGGGAATTCTGCACATGTGCATGATTGCTTTGTAAGTTTATAACTTCTGTCATAAAAATATATTGAAAAAATAATAATAGGGTGAGTTTGGGGAAAAATACACCAAATGTAAGATAAGGACTATAATTAATACTAATATTTTGACAATGTTCTTTCATAATTTGTAACAAATGTCTCATGACAATGCAAAGTGTTGGTGAAGGGTTGATATATGGGACCTCTGGATGATGTTATTCATGTTTGCTTAGTAAGTTCATAATTTTACTATATACTTATTGTTTATGTATGGTCATGTATAAATGATATAAATAATAATAATAGGGTGGGTTGGGGGAAAATACTTTGGTTAGTAGTAATATTTTGAGGATGCTCTTTAATCATTACTTAAAAATGTTTCACAACAATGCAAGGTATTGGTGGTAGGGTGAGGTATGAGAGCCCTGTATGATGTTATGTATGTTTGTTTTGTAAGTTCACAACTATTACTATACACTTATTGTTTATGTATGTTTATGTATGAGTGATATACTTCAATAAATTAAAAAAAATAAATTTAAAAATATTACACTGCAAGAAACGTTCACAAACTTCCAAAAAAGCCCCACAAACTTGTAGATTCTGGTAGTTCATTGAATCCACTCTCTCACTGTATTGATAAAGTCATTTTGTCTCTGCCTAACTTGGAATAAATTTAGCTGATGTATCAACTTGTCAGTGCTGTCCTAAAATTCACTGAAGCTTCTCTTTCCAGTCTATCTAAGTGATAATGTCTGGAAATGGTCTTGAAACCCATAGAAAAAATGTATTTTGTAGGTAGACTTTGCACTATATTAAAAAAGTCAGCCAAACCCTTCAAGACTCTATGGTTACATTTAGCATTCTTGTGTGTGTGTGTCAGAATTCTATAGTACCACTACCAGCTTCGACCTGCCAAGCTGTGCTTTTTCTAACTACAGAAGTATCAGGTGTAGAGGTCAATCAGGTATGCAACGCATTGCACCAAATGCTACCTTTCTTTTCACTTCCACAGATTTTGGTAAAATTTTATGCTATTTTATTTATATAATACACAAACGTTTTATATAAAAAAATCGTTCACCACCATTAGAATTGTCCATTTCTACGCTCCCTAATGCCTTATGTTTGTAGAGAGAGAAGGATTTTCCTCTAGGAAAGTTCATTTTCTCACTCTCAAAAGTTTATCCACTGAAGTAACCTTTTTAAAGAACAGAATCCCAGTCTGAGCTGATAGTTTATTTTTTTTACTGCTCATCCTGATCCTCCTATCATTTTATTTTTCCTCAAGCATTCAATTTTCCTGTGTGTGTGGCCTTCAAGCCAGATAATCTGTCCCTCTTAGAGGTTCTAATGCTGTTGTCCTAAATTGTTTGCTGATTGAACTAGCTAGCCAACTAGCATTGACTGTTTTGCATCGAAGGACTGAGATGTCAGGTAAGGCCTGCAAGAGGAAGTGGCATTTGAACTGGTTTTAGAAGAACAAGTAAGAGTTATGCATATAAAGACATGGATGCGCGAGGAGGAGAGCAGCTTCGAAAACTCTTAATTGCATTTTCTGGATGCCAGAGAGTCACTTGTAATTTCAGAAAAGGGAAGCAAGAAAATAAGAAAATTTTGCCCACGAGGCCAGTTTCATTGATGCTCTTTGGGACACAGAAATAGCTCAAGGAGTTCAGAGGAAGCGGTGGCGTTCTGGTGGTGTGGCTGCAGAGGCCTCCGTTTTGGGCACCTGCTTCAAAGCTCTGCCATTGGTGTATCTCAGCCTTCTTGCTCTGCCTCTGTATTAGTCAGGGTTCTCTAGGGAAATAGAATCAACAGGAGTTATCTGTCAATAATATGAGATTTTATAAGAGTCTCTCACGTGTCCGTGGGGATGCACAAGTCCAGGTTCCGCAGGCAGGCTGCAAACCAGGGGCTCCGATGAAAGTCCAGTGAAGGTCCTCGATAAGTTTCTGGGAGAAGTTGGCTGTCCAAAGACAGCTGGGAAATTCTCTCTGAATGTTGAAATCACTTCCCCTGTTAAGGCTTTCAACTGGTTGGATAAAAGCGTCATCCATTGCTGATGTAATCTCCCTGATTGATGCAGATGTAATCAGCCATCCATGCAGTAAACTCACTGGTGACTGAAGTCCATAAATGTTCTTGTATTACAATTAACCCAGTGCTTGCTGGACCAAACACCTGGACACAATTACCTGGCCGAGTAGACATATTAGCTTAACCATCACAGTCTGTGTTTCTTTCTATGGCTCTAGGCTTATATTTTCATAATTAAATGGTTTTATTTCTCCTGGCTTACAGTTCAAAATCCTTCAAAAGACAGAATTATACAGGACAATCTATTTTGGTGAGGGCCTGTGACACTTCCATCTTAAAGTGTCTGCAGATCGATACACTCTTGCACAATCTAGGGGCACAGAGGGGATGGCCACCGATGCGTAAGTTGTCTCTCTCTCAGCAGGGGCTGTAAGCGTGGATGTGTCCATGTCAGACATCCTCACTCACTATTCCCTCCAGAGGGCTTAGCATGGACAAGGACGTGGGAGCATGGGATGCCGTGGCTTATTTAGGGAACTCTACATTATTTAATATGGCTGAATACCAGAGTAAAATGTGGACATAAGAAGGAATTGAAGCAGGAGAAGACAGCAAAGGCCATAAATTAACAGAATTATATGTCAGTGAGTACAATGGCCTAAAATATAGAAATGGGTTTTGCTAGCATTTAACTTATTACCAGAGCAAGAGGGCTCTAGAGACATCTAGAAACTAGAGGCAGGGCAGACAATCTCAGGAATTCAACACCCTGTCAGTGGGCCTTACTTTGGAATATATACTCCCCAATGTAACAGAGTTAGACTCATTTATAATTTCCCCACACATGGCTCTTCTGCCCCCTTTTTTTGAACCTATAATTAGCACGATACTCGTTAAATATATGTCCCAGAGACTTAAATCTTTGGTCTGTTCCTATGCTGGTTGAGCCCTGAATCTCAGCAGAGTTGCAAAACCTACTCTCCAGTTCATTGGACTCACCAAAGATAACTAACAAAAGGATGATGATTGACAACACCCATCCCAAAAAATAGAATATCTACAACTGCAAGCGAGACAGTTCCATCCATCTACCCCATGGGATCTAGGCCCCCTCTCAGTCAGAAACAGAGTGGACATCACCATCCCCTAATCCTCAAGACTGAGGAATGAGACAGAAGAATAGTGTAACATGGGGCATTTTGGGGACATTGGAATTGTCCTGCATGACACTGCGATGATGGATATAGGCCATTACACATTTTGTCAAAACCTGTAAAATTGTGTGGTACAGAGTATAAACTATAATGTCAACTATAGTCCATGGTTAGTAGCAATGCTTCAATATTGCTCATCAATTGTAACAAATGTACCACAATAGTGAAAGATGTTAATGTGGGAAAGTGTGGTAGAGGGAGAATATGTTTATGTGACATTTATGTAATCTAAAGCTCCTTTAAAAATAAAAAAAAATTAAAAAAGAATAGTTCTGAGTGCAATTTACATCATGAAGTGATAGTTATTTACTTAAATGAGATTTGTTGGGGATGTTGATATTTAATATGTTTTTTTGTATGTATGAATACAGATACCCCCCATAGTGTGTGATTCAGAACACTGGTATTCCAGTTTTCTAGGTTGCCAAAATACCATATGCCAGAAATGGGTTGGCTTTTACAATATTTATTTGCTTGCAAGCATGCAGATCTGAGGCAGTGAAAATATCCAGATCAAGGTATCATCAGGTGATGCTTTCTCCTGGAAGACCAGTTGCCAGTGTTCGTTAAACGATATTATGAAATTGGACAAAATCTAAGAAAAATATAATTTACAATACTAAAACCAGAACAAGAAGAAAATATGAACATTTTATAATGGTTATAAAAATTTAAACTCTAGTTAAAAATCTTCCACAAAAAATCACTAATCCGACACACCTTCACCAGTGAGCTTTACAAACATTTAAGAAAGAAATATTGCAAAACTTATGCCAAATGAAACAGAAAAGGTAAAAATGCTTCCCAAATCATTTCTTGAGGCTAATATATCCTTAATACCAAAACCTAAAAGAACATTATAAGAAAGGAAAATTACAGATCAATCTATTTCATGAATATGAATGTAAAATTCTAAATAAAATATTTGTAAATCAAATCCAATGATATATAAATAACATAATCCATCATGAACAAGTGAGGCTTATTCCAGAAATGCAAGTTGATTTAACATTAAGTCAATAAATTATTTAAACATTAACAGAATAAAGAGAAATATCTCATGATCAATTCAATAGATGAAGAAGAAGCATTTGATAATCTTTTATGATGAGAACATTTTTCATACTAGCAATAGAAGGGAACTTCCTTTGTATCACAGAGTCTGCAAAATCCTAAATAATTATTGGGCTTAATGTCTAAATATTAAATGCTTTTATTTTGAGAAAGAGAATAAAATAAGGAGGTCTGGCATCATTGTTTCTATTCAATACTGTAGTGGCAGGCTCAACCAATTTAGTAGCACAGACAATGTGGTAAACAGTAAGAAAAGGAAAAGAAGAAAGAAAACTGCCATTACTTGTTGGAAACGTGAGTGTGATCATAGAAAATATTTTAAAAATCAAACCATTGAAAATTAGAATACACCTAAATTTAACTACATGTAAAGTTAATATAAAATATTTTATTTAATATTTTACAAACTTGTAGAGATGATTCAATACTTTTCCTATGAAATTGGTGTTTCTTTTAATACAGTTAGAAAATCTGTGGTTTTTATTTTTAACTTAGAATCAGACATCAGTATATACTACCTGTATATCTCAAATGACTTTGTAATATTTGTAATGAGCAAAATTTACCCATTCCTTCTAAGGACTACAATTGAATTTTTACATATAGTAGAAATGACCTGCCATAAACAGAGCTGAAAATGATGAAAATTAAGTGCAATGTGGTGCATGGAGAAAAGAACAAATAACATTTTGTCTATCTTCAAGAACGGTGCTTGCTTCTGAAATTAAACCCAGCAGGTAGGAAGATTCTAAACAGACTTCTAATTGTTGAACATCTGCTCACCCTAGCCAATCTAAAAAAAAAAAAAAAGAAAGAAAGAAAGAAAGAAAGAAAGAACTGCCTCACATTTTACAATGCTAAAATTCACACAATCTAGTTAGAATTATTACACTATTAAATGTTCTTTGGAAGTATGTTTCAAACAGAATCCCAAAACATTTTCACTTTCAATTCATAAGATTTTATTAAACTGACCCAAACAGCTCTTTTCTTATATTAAAAATAGGTGAACATCTTTAGCTAATTTAGTTTTATATCATTTACTAAAATTTCTCAAAACCAAGTGAAAAGCTCATAAACTCTAGGGTCAATTATATTGAAATGCAATGGAAATTTAGATTTCAGCTTTTAGATGAAGCGACTTGATTTTCTTCATTCATATCCGTGTGGCACAACAACATGCCCTGGCTGCAGAGAAGAAATGCCTCAGTTCACTTGCGGAGTGACAAAATTTCCCAAGAGTTTATTCTACTTATCAATGTGACAGTTATTCAAAAGAAAAGGGATTAGTGATCCTAATTCTGGTATCATTCTTCATAGCCATTGCAGAATTTGTATGTTCTTCCTCTGAAGAAAGACTTCACCCCACTCTGATCTGATTTGGCCAGATTCAAATATATCCTTCCGGGATGTGCAAATTGCTTGGCTTAGAAAGTTTGAAGCTCATTAGGTGAGCAATGGCCACAGATGGTCCAAGATTTTTGTATTCCACAGCTGATTTCATTGCCTCAGTTCATCACATGTTCAGAAAAAAAGCATATCACACTTCAGCTGTCAGTCAGCTTCCTAGTCACAGACAAAGCATGTTGCACACTATATGACATTCTCAAGAAGACAAAACCAAAGTGATGAATGGATCAGTGGTAGCCAGAGGTCAAGGGTAGGAGGAGCATGTGATTACAAAGGGGAAGCATGTGGGAATTTTGGGGGGATGAGAGAATTGTCTGTGTCCTAACCGGGGTGATAGCTAAGTAAATACACACATTTGCTAAAATTCAGATGTGCAGTAAAAAAAAGTTAATTTTACAGAATGTCAATTTAAAAAGTTAAAATTTAAAAATCATCCTAAACGAAAATTCAAAATGCAGTTATGTGTAAAGTGGTGCTGTGGCTGACCCTGGATCCACACCCACGCAATCCAGTTAAGTAAAAAGTTTTCCAAGCACAGGCTTTTGATGCTACTATGGGTTTTAAACAGGATTATTTAAAAGCACGCTAAGGCAATTATTCCCTGTTGATGCCTAAGGAGGAGAAAAAAAGGTGCTTTTAAAAAAGCTTTTAAACAACATTTAAAGCAATAAACAGCCTTTGAAAAAAATGACTTTTTTTTCTTAAAACACCCCCTCCCCTCCACCAACACAAACGGTGAATTTGTTGGTGCTTATATGAAATTTCAAGGGAAAGCAATACGTTTTAAATTCTTTGCTTTCATTTAAAGTTGATTTGAGATTGCCCTTTCCCTCTCTCCTTTTTCTAATTGTTACAATGTGAAGATTACATACCTTTATCATTATTCAACAAGTATTAGAACAAAGAAAAGTCCTGTCCTTGATTGCGTGGTAATATATAGTAAGGGAAGTTAAACGAGTGTGTGGCTACTTTTTGTTACATTGTATCTTTTATATTTCTCTTTCTTCATATTTTATTCAAGAGTTGAATTCTCAAAAAATAGAAAAGTAGAGAGAAGTTGGAGCAAAGTGTGATTCTCCAATTTTTCCAAGAGAAAAAAATCATAAGATTATGAATTAAATTCTAGGGATTATGTCTGAATAGCTTATTTATAAAAGAATAAAGTGACACAATTTCCCTGATATAAATTTATGTAAGCTCAAAAATGCAAAAATACTTCTTTATAATTTAGCTGTTTTTTGAGGAAGAATATTATTTTTATGACATTCAAAGTGAAAAAGAGCGTTGCTGAAGCCCCCGACATTGTTTTCAGGACGCTCAGGGTTTTTGTTTCCAAGCTGCTAAGACAAATACGGTACAATGGTTCTGGAGGCTAGAAAGCATCGGAAAGCCAGGGATTGGCATGGACTTGCTTCCTCTCCATGGGCTTCTGGTGGGTGGCTGAAGGTCCTTGGCTTGTAGCGAAACTCAAGCTCCGTCTCTGTTTCTGACTTACAGTGAGACTTACTACCAGTTTCCTTGGCTTATAAGGCCACCAGTCTTACTGTATGAAAGGCCCACCATAATCTTCTTTGGCCTCATCTTAACTAATATCATTTTCAAATATCCTATTTACAGATGTGTTCACATTCACAGGACTGGGGCTTGGGATTTGAACATGTCCTCTATGGGGACACATTTCAATCCAAAACAAACAGCTACAAATGAATCAGTGCGGAAACTGGCTTGTTCATCAAATATACCTGGTTACAAATACTGGCTTTCTTATACACAATGTGATTTTGCCTGAATTAATTAGTATATTCAAGGCATAGTTTTCTTTCAGTTAAACTCTATAACTTTCTTGTAATTTGCTGTGAAAATTAAATAAAACCATGTTTACTTTTTGAAAAGGTGTAGCAGAGTACATGGCACATAATGAGCACACAGTAAAATTCCTCTCACTTATCTTTTGCTATTTAAAACCATGTTTCTCAAACTTTTTGAACCCATGGAACCTTTTATTTTTCTAGTGAACTCTTATCTGGAACCAAACATATAGAAAATGAAATCAGAGGTTTTCTATTTGAAGAGGAGTTTGGAGTCCTGGAGCTACCGACCCACCCACTTCCCCTACCTCTCTGACTTTCACCCTCCTGTCAAACCCCTCCCCTCCAATTCACTCTCCCTCCCAGCTCACCCCTCCCATCCATCTCCCTCCACCCGCAATGACAGTTCTAGAAACACTGCCTCAGTACTCCAGGACTCCAGGAAACACAGTTTGAGGACACTAAACCAAAGATTAGAAAGAAAATATTCCTAGATTTAATAACCACAAGTGTCTTATTGCTAATAATATTCAGGACAAAGTTCTCATTGGACACAATCAAAACCTTTAGTTGGTTAAAAAGGTAAATTGTTTTTAAAATTATTTATTTGAATCTAATATTTATGTTTACTCAATACATACACATGTGCAGCATTTATTGGTAAACCTTTTGATACAGAGCGGATTCTTATTTTAAAGGGCAAGGTTCAATTAATTGAACTTCTAAGGAAAAAATGCTCTTACTCTATCATCTATGATATGTGCTTTGCCTTTTTTTTTTTTTTTTAAAGTAAAGATATTAAAGTGAATTATATAGCCATCTGTATTAGTCAGCCAAAGGGGTGCTAATGTGAAATACCAAAAATGGGTTGGTCTTTATAAAGGGTATTTATTTGGGGTAGAAGTCCACAGATACCAGGCCATAAAGCATTAAGTTTCTTCTCTCACCAAAGTCCATTGCCATGTGTTGGAGCAAGACAGCTGCTGATGTTTGCCAGGGTTCAGGCTTCATGGGTTCCTCTCTTCCCGGGACTGCGATTCTCTCCAGGCTTAGCTCTTCTGGTTCCTCCACAAGGTCAGCTGTAGACTCTCAGGTGAACTGCTCACTTCTCTTCTCCTGGGGCCTTCTCTCCAACATCAAAACTGCTACTCAAAACTGCTGCAACTCTGTTCTTTGTGATGCCTTTTATATTTTCTTCCCCCACCCACCAAGGGGTGGGGCTCCATGTCCTATTGACATGGCCCAGTCAATGCCCTAATCATAACTTAATCATGCCCAGATTAACAGATGAGTTTACAAGCATCATCCAATTATATTTTTGGAATTCATAATTACATTAAATTGCCCAATGGCTACACCATCTAAGACTAAATTATTTCTATTTATGTTCCTACACTTTTCCTGGAGTTTCATTAAAACCTAATTCAAAGGATTTTTATGATACATATCTTCATTGAGTCTTTACAAAGCATTTAAATTTGTTTTCTTAGAAGAGCCAAATATAATTTTCCACTCATAGTTCATTATTATATGTCATTATTTCATGAAGTAGCATAGATATATCAAGCTCAATTAGCATAAGACATAAGAAGCATCACCACACACTCTTAGTAATCACATACCTGATTGGAGAAGCAGTGACAAGCATCCTAGAAAATGGCCTACAAATTACCAACTTTAGCATGTTATGGACATTGGCCAATATGATTAGCAAAAAGAATGAAATGCATTTATTAATCCAGAAATCAAATGGAGAAAATTTAGGAGAATCAATTTATCTCTCTCTCTCTCTCTCATGTCTGTCTGTCTGTCTATCTATCTCTATCCATCTATAATATCTATCTATCATATCTATCAATCTATCACAGCTATCAATCTATCACAGCTATCTATCATCTATCTATCTATCTATCTATCTATCTATCTATCTATCTATCTATCTATCTATCTATCTATCTATCATCTTTCTATCTATATCTATCTATCCACCTATCATCTATATATCCATAAATCATATCTATCTATCTGTCAATCATCATCTGTCTATCTAATCTAAAGGAATATCGACTTCTATATCAATATGGAAATACAAAGTTGGTAGCTATGAACATGATCATTGCTGTGGATTCAACACTTTGAAAATGGTTATGTATAGTTAGTATATTGGTCAGCCAAAGGGGTACTGATGCAAAATACCAGAAATATATTGGCTTTTATAAAGAATATTTATTTGGGGTAAAAGCTTATAGTTACAAGGCCCTAAAGAGTCCAACTCAAGGTTACTTTTCTCACCAAAGTCTGTTGCCACATGTTGATGCAAGATAGTGGACAATGTCTGTGAGGGTTCAGCCTTCCTCTCTCTCACTCTGTTGGCCCAGCCCCTTCTGATCTCAGCTGTAGGATGGAGGGCCTTTTTCTTTCAGGCCTTCTTAGCTACTCAGGACGCTGGTCCCTTCAGCTGCAAACGATAAGGTGAATGGCTCATCTTTCTCCACGGCCAGGATCAAGTTCTCTCCTCTGTTGTGTCTATGGACCTCTCTCTATTCCCATGCATCTTCTTCTGTATTCTCCTTGAGTGAATGTCCGTTACATAGCCCACGAAGGGGGTGGGGACTCAACCCTGCATGCCCTAATGATGTGGTTGAATCAAAGCCCTAATCTTAACATAATCAAGTAAATGTAAAACCTTTGAATTTAATACAATCAAAGGGTATCACGCCTAGAGGAACAGACCACTCTACAAACATAATCAGTATCTCTTTTTGGAATTCATAAATAGTATCAAACTGCCATATCTACCTTCTGAATTCCAAAAAGGGAATTACAATATATTTTTAAAAAGCAACCTTAAATAAATAACAATGTTATGTATAAAATCACAACACAATCAGTTTAAAGAAACACAGTTTGTCTTGGGGCAAATTCCCCTCTGGCTGTAGACCTGTGAAACTTACAAAACAATTTATCTGCTTCCAATATACAAAGGACAGACAAAGGATAAACATTTCTATTACCATAAGGAGAATTTTGAAGGGAAACTTGAGTCACTGGTCCCCAACAATTCTGAAAACCTGCAGAGCATACTTCATTAGATTTCAAAGTCTGAGAGTCAGTCTTAAGATGATGTTTCCTTCTCACTGAGGCCTCATGGGGGCCCACCCTTTCCACAGGCTTGTACAATGGCCATTTTCTTGGTTGCAACCTCATCAAGCATCTGCATGGTGACTGAGCTCCAGACCTCACCCTCCAAGAACATTGGGGTGATGGCCATACATTCCCTAATCTCTGGTGTGCAGGCCAAACCTTCTCAGAAGAGTGAGCTGGTGACCTGGCCTTCTCTAATCTATGGGGGATAGGCCCACCTTTCTCAGAGCTTTGAGGTATCAACCTCACTGTCCCTAACCTTTGGGGAATGTGCTCCACCCTCTCTGTAGCCTGGACCAGCAAAACTCTCCCTGAACATGGGCTGGAACACCCCCCTCTTCAAATGGCAGGGCAAACTCACTCTTTATACCCATGGGTGGGGTTCCTCTCTTGGCCCAAGGAGGTATTAATTCCAGACCTCTCCTTCCATGGTTTTCCCCTTAAAGCGATTTTCCCTTCCATCTCTCCCCCCATGACCCTTTTAGTCCAGGCTGACAGTAGTTTTGTTCATACAGCTTTTGCAAAATCTTGTTGGTTTAGCATGCAGGAAGCAGGGGTCCAAGTCATAAAACAGTAACACCTTCCACAAGTCTTTCCTGGATAACTGCATTTTCAATCCTGACTTACAAGTTCCAAGTTTAGTTAATCCCTCAAATGGGGTGGGGACTCAACCCTGCATGCCCTAATGATGTGGTTGAATCAAAGCCCTAATCTTAACATAATCAAGTAAATGTAAAACCTTTGAATTTAATACAATCAAAGGGATAATCTGGGATAATCTGGGATCTTGATTTCCAGAGGCTTGGAATTTCTGGAGTTAGTTCCTGGCTTCTTTGTGGTCAATAATTCAGTTATCAGCTAATCTCTTTTCTCTAACAGTTTACTATAAGCTGCAAGGAGAGGCCAGGCTGCATTTTCCACATTTAGTTTGGAAGTCTCCTTGGCTAAATGTACAAATTCATAATTTTCAAATTCTCCCTTCCATATAACATCAGGAGTCAATTTTGATAAGTTTTCTGCAACTTTAAAACATGGATTGCCATTCCTCTAGTTTCCAATAATAGTTTCATCATTTACTTCTAAGACCTCATAAAAAGTCTCTTTAGTGTCCATATTCCTACCAAGGGTCTCTTCAAAGCAATCTATGCTTTTTCTATCAAGCATCTCACAATGCCTCCAAAAAAAAAATACCCCTTACCCATTTATAAAACTCTTCCAGCATTTTGGTAATTACAGAAGCACCACCCCACTTCTCAGTACCAAATTCTCTATTAGTCAGTCAAAAGGAGTGCTGATGCAAAGTATCATAAATCTGTTGGCCTTTATAAAGTGTATTTATTTGGAGTAAAAGCTTACAGTTACAAGACCCTAAAGAGTTCAACCCAAGGTTAGTTCCTTACCAAAGTCTGTTGCCACATGTTGAAGAAAGATGGTGGGTGACATCTGCAAGGATTCAGCCTTCCTATTTCCTCTTAAGGCTCCATGGGCCCAGCTTCTTCCACTCTCAGCTGTAGAATGGAGGGCTCTTCTTTCTAGGCCTGCTTAGCTGCTCAGGGCTCTCTTCAGCTGCAAACTATCAGGTGACTGGATCAGCTTTCCCCAGAGCTCCAGCATCAAAACTAAGTTCTCTTCTCTGCTCTGTCTTCTACTGTGTGTTCTCCTTGAGTGAGTGTCCTTTTACGTAGCCCACCAAGGGGATGGGGACTCAACCCTTCATGCCCTAATGACGTGGTCAAATCAAAGCCCTAATCTTAACATAATCAAATAAAGGTAAAACCTTTGAATTTAATACAATCAAAGGGAATCACATCCAGAGGAACAGACCAGTTTACAAACATAATCAATATCTCCTTTTGGAATTCATAAATAATATCAAACTGCCACAATTAGCAATATCATACAGATCCAAGACTTATATTTGACAGTTTGCTATTAAGATGAAGGCATCATCTAGAGGAGTCAAGCAAATAAATCCATAAATAAAATTTAATTTAAATAAGATATAAGAGGTATATCTATTTTTCCTAAATGTAGACCAGATTCCTTTTAGTCTGAAGTATAGGGAGTGATGAGCATGTGGAACTCTGAAATGGAAGGTGGGAGGGAGGGAGCTGGAATATTTTCCAATTTGGAAGAGAATTGATCTAACTAAGGATTATAAATCCTGAGTGTGTCCAGTTTTTTTACACAGAGTTTTGGGAGTCTCTATAGTCTGAACACCAAAACTGGCATGATTACTTGCATTTAGGAAAATTTCTGAGCTCTTCAACGGTTAAAATCGGTAAAGAGTTTATAATCATGTTGTTGATAAGGCAGAGCATCCCATCTATTCAGTCTTGGAATGTATTTTTTTTTAATTAATTAATTTATTTTTTAAAAAGATACTTAGATTACATAAATGTTACATAAAAAATGTAGAGGATTCCCATGTGCCCCACCCCTAACCCTTAAACACTTTCCCACATTAACAACATCCTTCATTAGCGTGGTACATTTGTTACAATTGATGAGCATGATTGGAGCATTGCCACTAAGTGTGATTATAGTTTACATTATAGCTTAAACTCTCTGCCACACAATTTTGTAAGTTATGACAAGATATATAATGGCCTGTATCTGTCATTGCAACGTCATTGCCTGTATCTGTCATTGCAACGTCATTCAGGACAATTCCAATGTCCAAAAATGCCCCACATTACACCTATTTTTCCCCCCTCCCTCCCCTGAGAACCTGATGTTGCCACTGCCTCCACATCAATGATAAAAGTTCTTCCATTGCTAGAATAACAATCAGTCTATAGTTGAATAACAGTAAGTCTACTCTAGTCCATCGTTTATTCCCCAATCCTGAGGATTCTGGAATGGTGATGGCCACTCCACCTCTAATTGAGAGGGGGCTTAGATCCCATGGGGCAGATGGATGGGACACTCTTGCTTGCAGGTGCAGACTCTCTGCTCCTTGGGATGGTCATTGTCCATCATCATTTCCTTGTTAGTTGTCCTGGTTGAGTCCAATGAACTGGACAGTAGGTGTTGCAACTCTGTTGAGATTCAGGGCCCAACTGGCATATGGAAAGCCCAAAGTCTCATGGATATAAACCTATCAACTCTAGTACTAACTATAGGTTCAAATATAAGGGGCAGAAGAGCCATGTGTAGGGAAACCACAACTGAGTCCAACTCTGTCCACTGGGGAGCATAAATTCCAACGTAGGGACCATTGGCAGGGCTCCAAACTCCTGAGCTGTCAGCCCTGCTTATAGTGTCTGGATGTCCCCACTATTTGAGGCAATATTTACTGTGGCAGTCAATGAGATCCTGCTGAGACATGCATAAGCGAAACCTCTGGAATGACTTCCCGACTTACTTTGAAGTCTCTTGCCATATAAACTCATTTGTCTTTACCCCTTCCCTCTTTTGGTCAAGGTCTTTTTCCAGTTGCATTGCTAATTGGTGCTTGGTAGTAATCCCTCAGTACCAGGGAGGGTCATCCCTGGGAGTCATGTCCCACCCGAGGGGAAGGTAATGCATTTATATACTGAGTTTGGCTTAGAGAGAGGCCATGTTTGAGCAACAAGGAGGCCCTCAGGAGGTAACTCTTAGGCTTTAACCTAGGCTAAGTTTCAATTTCAAAAGAAAAGGTTCATAAGTACAATCATCAATATCAAGGGTCTGTCAGTGGTCCATCCTCTTTCATTAGACACTGCCCCTGTACTCAGGGGATTCTTGCTGTCCCATTAGAGAATATGGCAGAACTCCCCAGGAAGGGAATTGGATATTCTTTAGGTGGACCTCCACCCATCGTGATAATGCCCCTTGAACAGGTGGACTCTTTCATATGCCTTATAGGTATGCCCCGGGTGAACCTCCTCCCATACATTCCACATCACTGGCACCTCACACCAATGATCCTCCCCTGCCACAGTTGTAACCCTTCTGTGATCCAAAACTTCTTCAAAAATGAAACCAACAACAACAACAACAAAAAACTGAATAAAATTAATAAGAAAATGAAATAATAATGATAGTTTAAAAATGACAAATAAAATGCCAAAAAAAGTATTTGAAATAATAAAAAAATAAAATTAAAATTATGAAAAATGAATTTTGGCATTATGTCTTTCAACACTGTAAGATCTGTTGTCTTGTATGTACAGTGACATTTTCTTCCATTTATTCTCCCAGTGTCTTATTTTTTTCATTTTATCTTCAAATAAGCTTTAGGTTACAGAATAGTCATGTACAGAATATAGGGGATTCACATATACCTAACATCCTCCCCCTTTTCCCCTTTCCCTTATTAATAACATTTTACATGTGAATGGTACATTTGTTACAATTGATGTACAAATATTGAAGCATTGCTACTAACCATGGTCAATGATTTACATTATGGTTTAAATTTTGGACCATTTTGATGAAATTTAACATGGCCTATATCCATCATTGCAAGATCATGTAGAGCAATATTAATGCCCCATTTCCATCTATTCTATTCCTCCCTCTCCCTCCCCTCAGGACCCATGGCAACCATTAAGCTTCACTCCTTGAAAAACAAGATCCATAGTTACTTACAACAACATTGAGGGCTTGACATACTAGCCTGTCCTCCATTAGGCACTGCCTATGCTCTCTAGAGACTCCCACCCCTCTATTTAAGAACATAGCAGGAGTCCCCAGGATGGGAATACAACACCTTCCCTTTCATTGTGTGGGTCTCCACCCACTGATACAACACACTATGACAGGATGAACACTCACATACTCCCTGGAAGCCTGATCCATGTGTACCCTCTTCCACAAGTATCCCACATCCAACACCCTAGCCAGGAACCCTCCCCTGCTGTATTTGGCAAAAAAAAACATTCCCAGTGTTGTAGTTTCAAACACATACCCGCAAATCCCCAGAGTTCATCTGCTCCCTCCCGCAACTCTCCCCCCACTTCCATGGACAGTGCAACACTGCCATCCCCCTCACAGGCCAGCAGTGCCCAACTCAATAACATCGCTGCATCGTTGTCATGCCTGTCCACTGCACAAATACACCTTTCCACCCTATAGATTTTGCCCATATGGGCATTGGCTCACAACCCTCTACTCCCTTTCTGTTTCCTGTAAACGTATCTTCCAGACTCTATTTTTGTGAGTCTGCTCAATTTGCTTAATTCATATCAGTGAGGTCATGTAATATTTGTCTTCAGTGCCTGGCTTGCTTCATTCAACATGAGGTCTTCAAGGTTCATCCATGTTATCCCATGTGTTAATACTGCATTCCTTCTTATAGTTGAGTAATATTCCACTGTATGTATATACCAAAGTTTACTTATCCATTCATATTTGATGGACATTTGGGTTAGTTTCCAACTTTTGGCAATAGTGAATAAAGCCACTATGAACATTGGTGTGCATATATCTGTTTGTGTCCCTGATTTCAATTCTTCTGGGTATATACCCAGTAGTGGGATTCTGGATCATATGACAGTTATATAGTTAGCTTCCTGAGGAACTGCCAGAATGTCCTCCACAATGGTTGCACAATTCTGCATTCCCACCAGCAGTGGATAAAGGTACCCATTCCTCCACATCCTCTGCAACACTTGCAGTTCTCTGTTTTTTTAATAGCTGCCTGTCTAATGGGTGCAAGATGATATCTCATTGCAGTTTTTTGATTTGCATTCCCTAATAGCTAATGATGTTGAGCATCTTTTCATGTGCTTTTAAAACCATTTTTATTCCTTCTTTGGAGATGTGTCTTTTCAAATCACATGCCCATTTTTTAAAAGGATTGTTTGTCTTTTTATTTTTGAGGTATAAGATTTCTTTATATATGCTGGATATTAGGCCCCTATCAGAAATCTGGTTGCCAAATATTTTCTCCCATTGAGTAGGCTGCCTTTTCACTTTCTTGACAAAGTCCTTTGAGGTGCAAATGTTTTTAATCTTGAAGAGGTCCCATTTATCTGCTTTTTCTCTCTTTGCTCATGCTTTGGTCTAAAGTTCATGAAACCATTTCTTAATACAAGATTTTGTAGATGCTTCCATACATTATTTTCCACCATCTTTATGATCTTGGCTCTTATATTTTGGTCTTTGAACCATCTTGAGTTAATTTTTGTATGAGGTATGAGATAGTGTTCCTCTCTCAATCTTTTGGATATGGATATCCAGTTCTCCAAGCACCATTTGTTGAAGAGGCCATTCTCTTCCAGTTGAGTGGTCTCGGTGGCATTGTTGAATATCAGTTGACTGTATATACAAGGACCTATATAAGATCTCTAAATTTGGGTCCATTGGTCAGTATATCTATCCTTGTGCCAATACCATGCAGTTTTGACCACTGTAGCTTTGTAGTATGTTTTAAAGTCAGGTAGTGTGATTTCTTCAATTTCACTTTTCTCTTTCAATATGTCTTTGGCTATTTGGGGCCCTTTGCCCTTCCAAATAAATTTCATAGTTAGCTTTTCCAATTCAGTAAAAAAATGCTGTGGTAATTATTATTGGGATTGCATTAAATCTGTTAATCAGGTTGGGTAGGATAGACATCTTAATGATGTTTAGTCTTCCTATCCATGAACAGGGAATATTCTTCCATTTATTTAGGTCTTCTTTGATTTCCTTTAACAGTGTTGTGTAATTTTTTGCTTACAGGTTGTTTCATCTTTAGTTAAATTTATTCCTAGGTATTTAATTCTTTTAGTTACTATTGTAAATGGGATTTTTTTCTTGATTTTCTCCTCAGATTGCTCATTATTGGTGTACAAAAATACTACTTATTTTTGCACATGAATCTTATAACCTGCCACTTTTCTGACCTCATCTATAAGCTCTAGAAGATTTGTTGTAGATTTCTCACAGCTTTCGAGGTATGGGATCATGCCATCTGTAAATAGTGAAATTTTTACTTCTTTTCCAATTTGGATGCCTTTTATATCTTTTTCTTGTCTAAGTGCTCAAGCAAGTACTTCTAACCCAATGCTAAACAAGAGCGATGACAGTGGGCATTCTTGTCTTGTTCCAGATCTTAGAGGGAAAGCTTTTAGGATTTCACCATTGAATACTATGTTAGCTGTGGGTTTTTCACATGTTGAAAGTTTCCTTCTATTCCTATCTTTTGAAGTGTTTTTATTAGGAAAGGGTACTGTATTTTATCGAATGCTTTTTCTGCATCTGTAGAGATGATCATGTGATTTTTTTCTTTCGATCTGTTTATGTGGTGTATTACATTGATTCATTTTCTCATGCAAACCCACTTGTCATGGTGTATACTTCCTTTGATATGTTGTTGAATGTGATTAGCAAGTATTTCATTGAGGATTTTAGCATCTAGGTTCATTAGAGAGATTGGTCTATAGTTTTCCTTTCTCGTGGCATCTTTGTTTGGCTTTGGTATTAGGGTGATTTTGATATCATAGAACGTGTTAGACAATGTTCCCCCCACTTCTACTTTTTGTAATAGTTTAAGCAAGATTAGTGTTAGTTCTTTCTGGAATGTTTGGTAGAATTCAACTGGGAAGCCATCTGGTCCTGGGCTCTTCTTAGTTCTAAGGTTTTTGATGACTTATTTAATCCCATTACTTGTGATTGGTCTGTTGAGTTCATCAATTTCTTCTTTTGTCAATGTAGGCTGCTTGTGTGTTTCTAGGAACTTGTCCTTTTCCTCTAAATTATCCATCTTGTTGGCATACAATTTTTCAAAGTATCCTCTTATGATACTCTTTATTTTTGTGAGGTCAGTAGTTATATCTCTTTCCTTGTTCTTTTTTAATGTATTTTCATCTTCTCTCTTTTTTTCTTTGTTAGTCTAGCTAAGGGTTTGTCAATTTTATTGATCTTCTCAAAGAACCAGCTTTTGGTTTTGTTTAGTTTCTCTAGTGCTTTCTTATTTTCTATTTCATTTAATTCTGCTCTAATCTTTGTTATTTCCTTCTTTCTACTTCCTTTGTGGTTAGTTTGTTGTTCTTTTTCTATTCCTTCAGGTGTACAATTAGGTATTTTATTTACCTCTTCTTTTTCAATATAGGCATTTATGGCTATGAATTTCCCTCTCATCCCATATGTTTTGCTGCATCCCATATGTTTTGATACACTCTGTATGTTTTGATACATTGTGTTGTCATTTTCATTCGTTTCAATGTAGTTACTGATTTCTTTTGCATTTTCGCCTGTAACCCACTGATTGTCTAAGAGAGTGTTAACTGTCATATCTTTGTGCTTAATCTGCTTCTCTGGCCCTTACTGGTTTCCAGCTTCATTCCATTGTGGTCAGAGAAATTAATTTGTATAATTTCAGTCTTTCTGAATTCATTGAGAGTTGTTCTGTGGCCTAGTATGTGGTCTATCCTGAAGAATGATCCATGTATACCCCAGAAGAATGTATATTTCTCTGAATTTGGGTGTAATGTTCTGTATATGTCTATTAGATCCAGATCATCGAATGTATTATTCAAGGTCTTTGTTTCTTTATTGATTCTCTGTTAAGATGTTCTGTCTAATGGTAATAATGGTGAATTAAAGTCCCCCACTGTAATTGTAGAGGCATCTATTTCTCCACTTAGTTTTTTCAATGTTTGACTCATGTATTTCGAGGCACCCTGGTTAGGTGCATAAATGTTTATGATTGTCCTTTCTTCTTGATAGATTTTGATAGACTGTTTGGGGTGTGCCTGCCTTCTCTCTGTTTTTTTTTAATTTTTAAAAATTTTTTATGAGAGGGTCAGACTCTACCTGCTTCAGCTCCATTTTTCTGGAAGCCCCCAGAATGTTAATGAAAAGTTCTCCTCCCATTCTTTCCTACCTGTATTCTTCAATTACAATAATTAAATATAGCTCAGTTGAAAATCTTCATCACCTTTTGCTTTTAAGTGGCTGGGAGTTGATTCAAATCTTTGACTTACTACCATTACTTTTTCCATTTGCTTTCTAGTCTCTCTTTAATCCTAAGAATACTTTCTATCATCATCTGACAGATTCCATCTTTAAAATATGGAAGTCCAGGACAGATTGAACAAATCTTGCTTTGTTTTCTGTTTATTATAATCACCTATGTTCACTTTTTAAATAATGACAGAAATTCTGTATATGGGATCTATGGATTTAAGTCACTCATATTTTATGAAAGTAGCTCATAATTCTTGGTTCTAGATTGTTTTTTTCCAAATTGCTGTTTTTTTTTTTTTTTAAGACTACAATTGCATATTCACTTGAACATGTGAGAAAAATTGAGAATGCCAGTTTTCACATTATAATATTTCAGGTTACTCTTGAAATAAGTCACAAAGCCGTTGACTTAGAACACAGAATATGATGCCTGTGACCCACTGGAAGGAAACACAAGCAGTCAAGTACCACCACTTTATTCTGCCATCTTTAAACATGTGTTTGCTGTTCCAGGTAAAAAGAAAGCTGTGTAATAACATTATTTTGGCCTCAGAGAAGTTGATAGGAGAGTATGTTCTGTAGCCCACCTAACTAAATAGGATCCTCTTTTGAGGAGTCTGGTTCAACAGTTTGGCAACTGACTGAAATTCAGTCACACAGTTGTACCCTCACTGGTTTGCATCCTCATGAGGCCTATTCTGTTGATGATTTGGTCAGGGTTCAATGAGATATGCTTGTCTCTGCTCCAGGTTGACCTGGATGTGGGCAGATTCCACTTTTGGGATGCTCAATTACATGGTTGGCAACTTAAGGCCTTTGTTCTCCTCCATGTGGGCCTCTCCACATGAGCACAGGATGTGAAGGCTCTTTAAAGCGTAACAACTGGATTCTGAGAGAGAGTATCCGAAGGAAATAGGAAATAGAAGCTGCCAGTTTCCTAAGACAGGGGCACAGGACAGGAACTAGCACAGCTCTCTTCCATGTTGTGTTTTTTTTTTTTTTTTGAGGTACTGGGGCTGGGAACTGAACCCTGGATCTTGTATGTGGGAAGCCTGTGCTCAACCACTGAGCCACATCAGCTCCCCTGAGTTGGTTTTTTCATTTGTTTGCTTTTGTTTTTAGGAGGCACTGGGGATTGAACCCAGGATCTCCCATTTGGGAAGTCGGTGCTCAACTGCTTGAGTCACATCCGCTTCCCCATTTAGTTTTATTGGTTAAGTAGAGACCAGATTCAGGGTGAAAGGACACAGAATCCACCTCTTGATAAGATATGTGGCAAAGGAATTTAAGGCCTCATTTTAAAACTACCACATGAGTTATTTAAAAATATATTTGAATATCAAGTATGATCCTTCTTGATCCATAGGTTAGATAATCATGAATTTCTTATGTTACAAATATAAGGTAGCCTTCTAGTTCTATTTTGTTATTGAATTCTAGCCTAATTATTTTGTGGTGCAGCAGCAGCAGCAAGAACATGGGCCAGGCTGAATGCGTGGTACAGGATTATAGCTCTCTCTATACTACATGGTGTTCATTTGATTGTTTAGGTCAAGACTATACTTATACTGTATACATTTATTATCTAGTGTGTGTATCTCCTGAATGTATCTCCCAAGGACGCTGTAATTCTGGGGCCTGTAGTGTCATAAGAGGGTTCTATCACCAGTGTCTGATAAATGCCCCCAATAGGTTCTTCCATGATTTATCTGTCTACAAATTATAGAGACTTGCCATGTGGAAAGAAATGGTGAGTGTACCCTCTGTGAAAGCAAAACCTATTGGCTCAACCATTGTAATCTGGAGACCAACACTGAGAGATAAGGTGAAAGTAATTTTATTATTTACCTGTGACAAGAACCAGAGCAAATGGCGAGTGAGAAGAGATTACTCAGTGATCTAATCTTTTACATTTAATACTTTAAAACTTCTAATCCAGATCTACATAAAGAACTGAAAAATTATGTCAGAAGATAAAGATAGATAAAATGCTTGCTACAGATGAAACATTTAGGTACCATATCCAAGAAAATTGTTTTTGAAACCAAGTCCTAGTTCTACACTAAATGCATTTTATTGTCATCTAGTGTAATTAGAATCTATTATATTTTCCTTTTTTCACATTTCATTATCATACACTATCTGCTGAATTTGATAAACCTCTGTACCATATTTTACATTAATTTGCCAGTTTTTTGATAAGAAATATGCACTACTTAAGATGTTTGCCATTTTTATTTCAAAGTAATCTTATTTTGAGGTAGAAAACAAAGATTACTTTATAATTAACCAAACTAATTTCAATTTTAATTCTATACTATTGAGTGTAGTATAGTAATTCTAATTCAATTTTTCTATATCAAGTATTCTACATTACTTTTGGCTTATTGTATCTTAATTATTAAACATGAGTTGTTGGAAATGAAAATATTAAAATGAAAAGATTGAGAAACATATGCCCTGTAAGAGTTCAATTTTTAAAGAACAGGTTTTTTAAGTAAACATAGGCAGTTGGTTTATAAGCATTAAACTATTTTTAGTACTCTTTGTATCAACTAAAAATGATACTTGTTTCTGAAAATAAAGAAATGCGTATCATGTAATGTAATTTTGATATTATGTCTAGCTTTTTTCTCTATTACTAATTTGTGTTGCTTACAATTCACAAACCATTAAATAATGCCTTATAAGTTTAATATGGCCCTAAAGGGAATTTGCTTTAGGGACACATTAAGAAGGGTAAATATGATTTTGAAAGTGAAAGACTATGCTTTCTAATTTAGTGTTATTCACTCAAATTTTCCAGAATAAACTGGAAACAGGATAGTCAGAGTTTGGTTAATGTCTAAGGCAAAGAGGATCTTCTAGCAAATTCTTTAATGTACACTAGATTGATGCTTCTATTGATAAGAGACGGACAGTGTTTAATATCAAAACAAAACAAAACAAAATGACTAATATATGTGTGTTTGCAATAATCTCATGTTGTATTTTGATGTAGTAATCTGAGCTCAGGCAATTTTTTCTTTTATTGGCATCATTTCTCAGCATAGGCTTTAGCCTATATTAATAATAGAAGTTCCACTGTAAGTCTGATTCAATATCTGTGGTCCCACTTATGACTCTCACCCAGGAATCAGTCTTTAAGCATGACACCTACAGTGCAGCACACCCCTAAGTTCCACTATTAACACCCAACCAACACTCACAATAAATTATCACTGCCAAACCCCATTTTTGGTCTTGATTTTGACCAGCAATAGAAATAAAAAATGCTTCAAATAAGAAAGCAATTTAGAAGACTCTAAAGCCCAAAACATCCCTCATGGACCTTGATATGTTAAGGGAAACCATCTGATGTAGCCTAGAATATGCAGACAGAAATGCCTATATTTTCAAGTTACTACCTGTATAACATTTACTACCTGTGTGAGTTTTAGAATATTATTGAGTATAATTTATATGTCATAAATTTTACCCATTTTAAGTATACAATTTGATGATTTTTAATAAACTTATTGAGTTTTGCAAATTACCAACACAATCCTGTTGCAGAACATTTCCATCTCTCCAAAAAGATTCTTCATACCCTTTTAGAGTAGATCCCAGTAATTGTTCCTATCCCCAGGCAAACATGAATATGTTTTGTGTCTCTAGGGATTTGCCTTTACTAGAAATTTCCTGTAAATGGAATCATACAACATATGGTCTTCTATGTCTAGCTTTTTTGTACTCTTTGTTTCTCAACACTTTAACTATAATATATCTAGATGTGGATATCTTTGTGTTTATCCTTGATGAACTATACTGAGTTTCTTGGATGTGTAAATTGATGTTTTCCATCAAATTGGGAAAGTTTTATGCCATTATTTCTTCAAATATTGGTCAAACCCTCCTGTCCTTTCTTCTGGAACTCCTATTATACAAGTCTCTGAAACTCTGTTAATATGTTGTTTTTTTTTAATTTCCTTTCTGTTCTTTACATTGAATTATCTCTATTTAAATTTCTTCAGATATGTTGATTCTTTATCCAGATCACATCTATTATTGAGCTCCTTTAGTGAAATTTTCATTTCAATTATTTTTACTTGTCTACTCCAGAATTTCCATTTGGTTCCTTTATCACCTCTCTCTCTTTCTTGACAATATCTTTGGGGGGGGGGGAAGTGGGCAGGTAACTGCCATCCTACTTTCCCTTAATTCTTTAAAAGTAGGATATTTTTTTCTTAGTTCTTTGACAATATTTGTCTCATCATACTATTCTTGTACATCTAT